>CM054060.1:42359454-42424125 GCA_028641055.1 Alopecurus myosuroides
GTTAAGCGAAAGCAGCTCATCAGATTCCTCGCTCCAACCGACCACACTCGCAACGTCCAAGTGTTCGAGGCGGATATGGATGCAGGCGCATGGGTACCTGTGGACGGCGGGCTAGCCGGCGGCCAAGCAATCTTCATCAGCGGTCGCTCCAGCAAGGCAGTTTCTGCTAGCGGCGAAGTGGAACAGGGTGTCATGTATTTTCCCGACACTGATGACGTGTTTGACATGAGAAGCAATACAATTAGGCCATCAACGCCCATTAATCCATGTTATAACCGGTGGATGGCCACCTGGGTTTTTCCACCAGACCTAGTAGTTTAAATAATGACAAGCCATTCATTATATATTTCTTCACATAATGACAAGTATTGTACATCATCCCCATTATTCATTATATATTTCTTCACATATGTGAATTCTGGTGAATGTTAACTTCCTCCGCGGAGAGATGTCTGAACCCCGCTCCCGCGACGCGATAGGCGCCGCAGGAGAACCGCCCCTCGCCACTCCGGCGGCCGGCGTCCACAACCCCTCCACACCCACCCCCGCTGCTCTCGACGGCGGCCCCCTCCCGGAAGGCTCCTGCCCACAGGTGATCCTCGCAGCAAGCCCTCGCCGCGCTCTCCTTCGACGTTCCGTCGGCCCAGGTCTGGCTTTCCAATCTTACACCCAGCTTCGTTTCTCCTCCACCGTTCCGGGCACGGCCGCTAACCTCTGGGTCACGCCGCCCTTCTCCGGACCATGCTTCTCCACCTCCTCTGTAGCCAACATCATGTCCTTCTTCTTCTGTGCCCCCCCTCTCGGATCCTGGTCCTCTGCGACGCGGATATGGTGTTCCGTGTCCATCTTGCGTCCACGCATGTCGCGGCCTTCGTCCTCTCGGCGGGAGGTGCCCACTGCTCGCGCTTCCATCTCGCTTTTCATGGCTCGCTTCCGGCCGCCATTGCGGCAGCAGCCGAGCTCGGTGATGGGCCCCCTCCTGTCAGTCTGACACGCACGTGTAAGCATGAAAAAAAACCCGCCTGGTCCAGGAACCCCGAGGGCACGGCCGGTTTTCGCGTACGCGGGGTGCTGCCCGCTCCACGTGATCGTACACCCGGACATTTAACTGACAAGGACGATGTCCCCTCAGAGGTCTCTTCCTCCTTCAAGGAGACAACGCCTCGGCCTGTCCCCCTGTTGCCTACGACGAGCGTGCGACCGCCCATACCCTCGAGCCATGCGCTGCGCTTAATGGCAGCAACTCCTCTCCATCTGCCTCTGATACGGCGGACTTCGCTGGAACGCCTGCGCCTGGAACGCGCAGCTTCCTGGAAATTGCCTCTTGCCCCCCAGCCCTGCCACTCCCTTCCTCCCGACCCCGCTTCAAAACCCTCAGCCTGGACGGGTGCTTTCGTTGCCTATCCACTGAACACCTGGTGCGCGACTGTCGAGACCCCGTTCGCTGACGTCAGTGCGGTCGTTCCGGCCACCGTCAACGAGCCTGCGACATGCCGTTCCCCCAGCCCACCTTCGTCCCCACGTCCACCTCCCCCCCCCCCCCCGCTGTGCAAAACCCTCCACCTCGCCCCCCTACGCCCTACCCCGCTGCCTCCACGACCTTCGTCGACACCCGCTTGAGGCCATGGACGGCAGCCTGCCCACGCCTGCGCCGCTGCGCCTCGGCGCGCTCTTCGACTGGGCGGCGGGCTCCAGCTCTGCGCCTGAGCGCGACGTGCACGTCGTGCTGCAGCCACCAGCACCTGCCAACGCCCCGGCCGATTGCTCTGAGAGCGAGGAAGAAGTTGAGTCCGACGAGATCTCCGTGGTTGGCGAGAAGCTCATCGAGGTCTTCATGCCCCCCGGAGACATGGACGCGGCGCGCCAGCTCGCTGTCGTCTCCATCAAATCCCCCGCTCCGTTTTCTGACCCGGGCTCATCCTTTGCGGAGGCGTTGTGCCACGCGCTCCCTGGGCTGCACGTCTCAATCGTCGCCTCCTCCATCGGCGATTTCTACGCCAAGTTCCTCTCTCACGGGGACCGCGAGATCGCCATGGCTCATCAACCGTTCGTCTACGAGGGGGCCCTGTTCGTCTACGAGCCGTCCGTTTTTTTTTTTGTTCTTCTCTTTTTTTTGCCCTGTTATTTTTCCTTTTATATTTTATTCAACAATCCATAAGTTTTGTTTTAAAATTCCAAATTGCCTCAAATCAATTTCCATTGCTTTGTAAAAACAAGATCTTTCATATAAAAATAATTATGTGCAGTATCAACACTTTTGAATTTTTAAATTTGAAATTATGTATGAAATTTTTAATAGCAATTATAGGCATTTAAATCGGAAATATCTTTTAAATAGGGAATAGATTTTCCTATAATTTCATAAACATTTCATAAGTCAAGTTTTGAGCTTATTAAGTTTAATAACTTATTTGAGCCCAAATAAAACCATTGATAGTCTTTTTAAAAAATAATAAGTTGCCAAATCATTATGAATTTGCATAAATAATCTTTGGGTTCAAATAAATATTTAACTAAAGGTGAAAACATTCTTCAAGTAATTTTAGAAATGAAATCCTTTTATGGGATAAGGTTTTGTTAAAATTAAACAATATCTTTGAATATGGAAAACATGTTGTGAATGAGGTCTGGGGCTTGTAGAGTTGGAGGCATATTGGTACTTTCAATTTCCAAAACGTTGGAAAACATATAATATTGGTTTGTGTGTGCATTTATATTTGGTTTGGTGGTTTGTGTTAACAAGAAAATAAAGTTTCAAAACTTTTGTGATTTTTGCACTTTTCCAAAAATCAGGGATGTTACAAAAATTCATAAGAAAGTTACTAAACTAGCTGCATAGATCACTCGCACAATAATAAAATACAAAACGCTCCTGGTTAATCTTTTATGCGCAATTCTCCGGCCCGTGCTTCATTCAAATACGTTTTACAACTAGAAGGACTATGATTCCTTTTTTATTTTGGCAAAGTACCATTGTATTACTAATACAGAGTAAGCTATGTTCCTTTAGCTATTTAAGGTTGTACATCACACCGAATAAAAATCTGCACACACGTTGATAATAAAATTGAAGAAGACAATTTCAACAAAGATATCCCTGGAAACACGATTTGCGAGCACATGAGCATCCATGTGGCCCACAGCGCGACTGGGAGTGAGGAACCACGTACGACCAAGTCCCTTAGAGCGCACATTTGTCTTCGTGGGAATCAGTCCAGGAGACGCGGCCACCGTCTTATTGCAGTTGTATGTCCTCACGTGCTCCACGTTAGAATACCACCTATTTTTCAAGACAACGTGTGGATCACCATGTTGCTTGAACAAACTCCTGTGATTATGTATTCCAATAATAAAAGAAATTAATTGTAATGATACTTTTCGTATCAAAATGGTCACCTATGAAAATTTCCCACGCATTAAATGCACAATATATTTCCTATGGCATTAAAACCTTGAATATTGTACAATGAATGCCAAGAGTAATCATATCTAAAACAATTATTGTTCTTTATGTATATACTCCCTCCGTCCTGGTGTATAGGGCACATATAGCAATTCTCTAGGCCCAAGGTAGTCATTTATTGGGGTTTAAACATTACATGCATTGGTGGAGAGGAGTGGAGAAAGCCAACCACCCACTAATTAGAAGAGAGTTAATGCAAAATGTGCCTAATAGATGGGACTACATGTTTTTGAGATTGTGCCCTATACACCAGGACGGAGGGAGTATAATATATGAAATCTTTAGGAAATCTTATAATAATTGCACCATAAAAATCCAGATAGGATCGGGCGCATATATATATGTTGCAATAAGCATTATGAAATTGACAATACAAATTTCTCAAAATGACAGAAAATCAAACTATTAGTGTGACCTTTGTTCTCATATTTCTTGTTCTAGTCACTAGAGGAAAAGTTATAAGTTGTAAAAAGCAACGACAAGTTAATAAGACCATTCAGGTATGAAATAGTATGCATCTTCTTTTGTTTATATAGCATCATTTTGGTGGCTAACAAGCAAATGCATGTCAAAATAGATGAAAGGTGGAGATGTCTATGACTGCATTGATATATATGGGCAACCATCATTTAACCACCCACGCTTGAGAAACCACAAAATTCAGGTATACAAATATTGTACTTACATTATTTTGTCAATTTTATAACGATTCATGTTTGGATACATAAATGGATGGTGTCTTCACTCAAATACATGAGTGGTAGTTGTCAATTATAGGTATATAATATTATTTTGGCTATGATTACTTTGATTTGATGTAAATTATTTCATAAATTGGCTTCTTATACTCCTTTCTTGTTTTAGAATCTTAACTAATTAATATCTTTCTAACATTTAAACTTAGGAATAAAAGTGAGAGAAATAATATTTTGGTATATATAATTTTCGTTAGTGAGTTAAGTTACAACATGTTGTGTATAGATTCTACAATTATTCAAAATGATTGATTTTAAAGTGACCATGTTTATTGTCAAACAGATGCAACCAAGTTCTTTGCCTGTTGGGTCTGATATCGAATCTGTATTTCAACTGTCTGTGTTAGAAGTACAACCATCTACTATCGAATGTCCGATAGGAACCGTACCAATACTGCGTAACAACAGAACTGTCACCATAGAAGCACACGATATTGATGGAGTGAGTAGCACCGAAGGAGCGGTGAGTTTTGTTTAAATTTTTGTGTGACCTTTTTAACATAGATCGTTATGATTTATTTTGAGATTAGAGTTTATTAGGGTAAATGTCGTAGAGTTGTCGCATTAATGATGCACATCCAATTTATAGCACAATTAGATGCAAAATCTACCATCGACAATTTTAATAATCTAATTGAATTCCAATGGAGAAGTCATCTTTTTCAGCTTACATTTAATTCCACAATGAGTGTCATAAGTGAAACATATGGCTCGTGGTCATTAAATTACTAGATGAAGCGATGAGTTGTTGTAAGAAAGTAAGTACATATTTTCATTACATGAAAGGCCTCTTAGTTTCAAAAAAAAAATTGTAGAGTTACCAATTTTGTAGCTTCAAATTCTTGTCTCTATTGAATATTTTGTCTATAAAATTCACGTAATGATATGTGAAAAAAAAAATGCAATTTGCTTTGTCAAGTTTCACCAACACTCTATTGGAGTGTTTAATCTATATTTGTACCAAACTCTCACTTGCCAACATTAGTTATACTAATTCAATGTTACTATTTTTGTTCCAAAATGTAAGGCCACTATGCATCTTCATATTTAAGATATATCAAGAATCTTGCAAACAAAGGATGAGCTACATGACACAAATAAGTATTATCATTGGAAATAATTTTGCATCTGAATCAAATATCATTATTTATGTGTCACATAACCCTTATTTTAATATTATAATTAGAGTTGGGCACCTTACACATTGGCGAAGAGGTTCGATATCCTATTATATGGAGTAATATATACATATTATTCAGTTTGCTCATTTGTCGATATTATTATGTTCCTATAGGCGGCAGGAATCAAATACAATGGTGAGGTATATGGAGTAAGTGCTGCAATGACCGTTAATGAGCCAAAGGTGAATGAAGATAGTATGGATTTTAGTGCATCATGGGTTCAGATTAATAATGGAGGAGGAGAACACACAGATAAAATAGGCGTTGGTCTTGAAGTAAATCCAAGCCTGAGTGGTGATACCCATGTTAGGTTTCATATTGCTTGGGTAATGCATTTTTTTATACATGCTATTATGGCCTATATAAATTTTTGTAATAGAAACGAACAATATAATTTGATATAGTATTTTGTTGACCTTTGAACACACTTTCTAGACTGAAGGCCTATACAAAAAGACGTGCATTGATCACAGTTGTCCTGGTTTCGTGCAAGTCAGCCCCAAGTTTGGTCTTGGAGTAAGAATGCAAAATGTTTCCGTCTATGGTGGAACACAATATGTAGTAAGAGTTCGTATTTTCAAGGTATTCTTTTGTTCTTGTGATTTCTAAAGTAGCATGTACAAATGATGTGAGCGAAGTATTCACTTGATTTATTCTATGTTCCTAACCAACATAAATAAAAGGAAAAAAAAATGTCCACTACAATAATTGCAAAGAAAATATATAATGCAAAAGTGTTTGCCTTGTTTACGGAAACAATTGCAAATAATAATGAGGATTTGATATGGTCATATAGATGTATTAAGTAGCCTAATGTCCCATATTTTGAACCGGCGCGATATTTACCCAACAATATTGATTGTTTATTTTAGGACCCAAAGACTAAGAATTGGTGGGTGACCTATGGCAAAATGAGCACTCCGATTGGATATTGGCCAAGCGCATTGTTCACTTTCATTAACGACAAAGGCGATTTCACATTCTGGGGAGGAATTGTTCAGGGGCCGATTGGCTCGTTTAAAGCCCCGCAGATGGGCAGCGGACATTTCGCTTCGGAAGGATTTTTAAAAGCAGCTTACATAAAGAGTATGCAGATCGTGGACGAGAATAACAAGTATATCACCCCTGAAGATAACTCCAAAATCGATCGTGGCACGAGCAACTCCACCTTGTATACCATGGACGATCTTCAATTTGGCGAGCATGGTATGAGCATGTTCTATGGTGGACCAGGTGTTGTATCCTGAGAATACAATGAGTGGTGATGATATATATATTTTTTAGTTATGACGATGATATATTGATTCTCTAGCCTAAAAATGTACTCAAGGAGTAACGATGGTATATTAATTAATAATCATTTTTTCCATGAGCACGCCGGATACCCATGTATCAGTATATTTGGTCCTCGGGCCGGAGGGGGAATTGAGAAATGATAATTCATAGATCACAGAGAAGCGATCTTTTTTCTTCCTTCGCGCTTGCACTCGTCCATGGTAGTTTGATTCAATCTACATAAGGATTCGTCCTTGTGGAGGGAGGATAGTTTGGCCATGTCGCCCCAACAGGAAACCTCCCGTTCCTTCTCCCATAGATTTTGATTCCTTTGCACACGCTCTAGCTCCTTCTCCAGCTCGGCGATCTGCTCCTCGGGCCATAATTGCAGCAGATCGTGGCATGACATGCTCTCTTATCCAGTTATCCTGCCTCTTCTTCATCCTCTTCCTCCTCGAAAACCGAGACGCTAACTTCCTGGCATTCTCATGACAATGCCATCATGGTCGACGCGAGCACGGTAGCCGATGCCTTTTATGGCCGTGAGATCCATGAAGCTTCTATTCTTTCCTTGCCAGATTGAGTTTCTTTGTTTGCTAGCTACTACGTATTTTGTTCCAAATTAATTTCCCATCAAGAGAAGCTTTGGGAGATGGATTTGGGGTGCTCGTGTGTGTATCCTGATGCATAGAGTTTGTCGAATATCCTGATTGGATTCGGAGTGTTCATGTAATCTCACGGTTGCGACACCTCTGCTGCTCAATCATTACTGCAAGAGAGCCTACATCATACATCGACATAGCAGCCTTAACGGGGGGGGGGGGGGGGGGGGGGGGGGGGGGGGGGGGTCCGTCCAGGCTGGGCATGTAGGTGAAAGAGTTAAATAGTAAAGGTGTTCTATTATTATAACTCATATATATGTGTGTGTGTGTGTGTGTGTGTGTGTGTGTGTGTGAGTGTGTGTGTGTTTATAATATGTTTTATATCATGCTATAAATGTATTAAGAGGAAACATTAATATATGGGTGGTATATAAATAAACGAGTCCCTAGTAAGACTCTTTTTAACTAGTCTGTTGGGCAATAGATGATCAAGGCTGTGTCGTGTCATTAGATGAATGATGTGATGAACACACACCTTATAAATATCCAGAAACGTAGTACCCAAACCTCTGACGGTGAGATGATATTTAATCACCATCTCCGGGTTTGTCTTGACTGCATCCACTGTCACAAACTTAAATGTGTGATCATAACAGCGTAGTCAAACAACAGGAGGGATACGTAGAGGCATATGCATCGAGAGCGGGTTTTATCAATTCAGATAATAGATAGATATTCTGCGGCCACTCAGTGGTGTTCATCAAGTAAAACTTGCAAGCATGTGACTAGGTCACGAGGATACAATATCGTGGTAATGAGTAGATGTGTTTGTTGATAACAAGATTGTACTAGGTATGGAGATACCGGAGTACAAATCTCGAACAAACTAAGTATCGATGACAAAACAAGTGGAAACTTGACGTTTAAGGCTCAAGCGACGAAGAAAATCGTGGATCGCAAAGGGGCCATCATGGTTTTCCAGATCCTGATGTAGGTTATCGATCGGAGAGGGATCTCGATCATGTGTGGAGTGATCCCGAACCGTCAGGGTGTCACACTTAAGGGTAATAGACGTTAGGTTCATTCGTCACCAAAAGGAAATAAGAGAGAACAGAGCCGGAATAGTTCTGAAATTTATCTATGGAGATCGGAGGGCAACGGAAGGTGTTTCGGTGTTCAAATGAGTTAAATAATATGCATTTAGTACTAATTTGTGTAATTAATAATTAAATATATTTTTATTTAATCTTTAAAGCTATTTTTCACTAAATGGACCCTAGTGGCAAAACAGCTCCATTAGGGGAAAGAGGGAAAATGGAGAGAGAGAGAGAGAGGAGAGAGCAATCCGCATGGCCCCTTTGGGGACCATTAGGGGTTGCAGATTCCCCCTCCTTGGTCGGCCACCATGGGGCATTAGTCCAACATGGCTAAGCAAAGGGGCTTCCCTTCCCTCCTCCTCATATACAAAGAGAGGTACCCCTCTCTCTTTTTGCACCAATTCTCCCTCTCTCGTCTCATCTCGTGGTTCCCATTTTGGATCTGCGCTTGGGTGGAGATACTCTACACCATAGGCACTCCGCCGTGTCATGCATGTCTCTTCGGCTCATCTCTTCTGCTTCTGCTGGTTTGCTAGACAAGAGCTCGGGAGTCGTCTGTTACACCGTCCGTGTGTAAATCCTGTGAGGTGCCATAGTTTTGGTGCTAGAGTCGCATCATATTCGACTACACGATTTCGAGGTCAGCTACGTACGACTTCATCGTCAACACATGTACGGGAGCGTAATCCCTACTAACGGTCTTCAACAATATGAACAGTAATCCCCTCCCAATTCCTTCACATCTCACTGGTAGAAAATAGGCCTATAGTCCCGGTTCGCCAGGGCCAGTAGTCCCGGCCGCGCAACCGGGACTATCTCTGCGCGACTAAAGACCCCCCCCCCCCTATAGTCGCGCCGCTTACGAACCGCGGCTAAAGGCCCGGCCACGTGGGCGGGTGGCGGAGCCGGGGGTCGGAGGACCTTTAGTCCCGGTTGGCCACATGAACCGGGACTAAACTTTATTTCGTTTATTTCCTTAATTAATTTGGGTTTCTAATTATTTTTCACACCAATTTATCTCTCCCTTTTTTTCACTCCTTTTTTTTCACTTCACTTTTTTTTTCAGAATTTGTATTATTTGCTTAGTGTCTAACTACAATTATCTCTAGTCAAATTACTTACTCGTGGTCAAACTTCTCGCTCGGTCACCCATCCTCCCACTACTCTAGCACTAGCACGCTTAATTTCCGAGTTCCATCCCGTCCCTCATCCAAGTGTTTCGCACGCATGTATGTGATAGTAGTATCATATCAATCTTACTAACATGTTGGTCGATGCAACATTTCTTTATTGTTTGAATTTCAAATAAATCTTTTAATAAACAAAAGTAATGATGTAATTAATAATTTTGAATAAATAAATAAACATTAACTTTTTAATTTGTATTATTTCTAAAAATACTATCAATATATCAAAATATTCAGAAAATAAAACTAATTCATTTTTAAATCTTAAAAAATACAAATAATATATCAAAAAATTAAGAAAAATAATACTAATTCATTTAAAAATCTTAAAAATACAAATAATATATCAAAAAATTAAGAAAAAATAATACTAATTCATTTTAAAATCTTAAAAATACAAATAATATATCAAAAAATTAAGAAAAATAATACTAATTCATTTTAAAATCTTAAAAATACAAATATCAAAAAATTAAGAAAAATAATACTAATTCATTTTAAAATCTTAAAAATACAAATAATATATCAAAAAATTCAGAAAATAAAACTAATTCATTACTTTATGTCTTAATCAATCTTGTGCAGTCATTTACTTGACTATACCTATTCATGGCTCCTTCCTAGAAGAAACAACTAAGACTGCTTCACTAATTGTGACAACCACACGAATTCACTTTGATGATACTATGCCTCCTATATATGATGATTGCAATGAAAAATATGAATGTTTAACTCCCACTATCACTAATGAGGATTTTACTGTAGAATCTATTCATGATGCTACTGTAGATTTTCATTTTTAGATCATGGGTCTTAGTTCTAGTATTGACTAGATATATGTTTTCCTGGCTTAGATTAATTTTTGGTGAACAGATATTTAGAAACTGTAGTTTTTCTGTTTTGTTTTCTTGATGTGTTTTTGTTTGTTTGTTTTGAAATGTGTGTTTGACATAATATAGAAATAGTATAGCTAGGAATTAATATAGAAATAATATCCATTACACTTTGCAACACTTTGCAAATTTTTCCAAGTCATTTAACTTTGCAAAAATAGTTTTATGAACAACAAAAGACAAGTGAATAGAACACAATCATATCACATTCATAACATAGAGTCTTACGATCACACATAACACAAACTTAAGTCTCACAATACAAGCTATGCTTCAAGAGCTACATACTAATTAAGATATCCATTACATACTAAGATATCCATTACATGCATATATCGAACGCATACATCTATAGCTCCGTCGAGTAGATGCGGAACAACTCGTAGGAAACGTATGCATCTATGGCTGCATACTTGACGTTGGTCCAGTCCAGTGGGGTCTTCCCCCAATACCTATGATTCCTGGAGGGGAAACGAGACTTCATGGTATCGTAGCCCTCGTGGATGAAGGCAGTTGCCATGGGAGCCATCCCGGTCTTGGGCCCGTTCAAATCATCAAAATGGATAAGGTCCTGAAGATCAATGTAGTGATCTTCAGGTATCACAATACCCAAGCGCATCAACTTTTGACGGTCTTGAGTGATGTCAACGCTGCAGAACTCATACCCCTTGTTGACAAGAAAATCAACAAGTGCCGGAGAATGCTTTGAACTACTGCAACAACAAAAATTTGATACGTGTTAGATATGTTGCAACACATGTATTCTTCAGATGCAACAAACAAACCGAAGATGCAAGATTGTACGTGTGCGTTACCTTGACCATTGGAAGACCAATACGGCCTCCTTGAACGCAATCTGGATGACGGCAACATCCCGTTGATCCGCCGTATACTCTAGATCAAGCCCGAAGAACCGGTGTTCATCGGGAGAGGAGAAATAGAGTTCGGTCAAATGCGCAAGACAACCGGGGAGCCTCTCGCAGTTGTCGGTGTAGCACACGTCCAGACTTTTGCCGCATGGTATGGGCACATCATATCTCTTCCAAACTTCAGCCATGGTGCTTGGTGGAGGAAGATCGAAGAGAGGGAAGAGAAGAGAAGAGAGAAGAAGAAACAGAGACTCGGGTGCGCACTGTAGCAATGGCGCCCTTCTGCCTCTCGCTCGCGAAATAAACCGCCGCGCGGGAGGCGAACAGTTTGTATCTTTAGTCCCGGGTGGCCAGGCCAACCGGGACTAAAGGCAGGGAGGCCAGCGGCCGGGAACCATTAGTCGCGGGTGGCGACGCCAACCGGAATTAAAGCCCTCCACGCGCCTCCACGCGTTTCCCAACCCACGAGGCAAGACCTTCGGTCGCGGGTCTCCTCCCGACCCGGGACTAAAACCCCTTTAGTCACGGGGCGCGAAGTTTGGGGACTAATGGGGGCGTATGGAAGGCCTTTTTTCTACCAGTGTCTGCATACTAAAAATAGATCGTTGCTATGTTTCGGTTATGGTTAGTAGGAATATTTTTGTTATTCTGCTACATAACCTTTCAATAGGTGCAGAACTTTGAGCTGACATTCACAAAGTAGGCAAACTTTTAACCTGCAGCTCGATGGAACCAAGGTGCACAGCTGATTCCTACCGGAAAATGTGATACCTTCGTAGGAACTCCATGCTACTATCAATCACACATACTGCCACGAGTAAAACTGGAAGTGTACTGCAATCTTACATGGAAGCTCTCAGCTGCAACGCCTGTGCAGATGCATCACATCGTCGGCACAGCCTGCAGTAGACCTGGACGTAGCACTCCCGGCAGGGAAGGTCTTAGCTAAGCATCTATGGTGCAGAACTTTGAATATTCAGAAAACGGGAAAAGAGTGAACCTGTAGATGATGGAACCAAAAGAATGGCACAGCCGATTCCTAGAGAGAAAAATAAAATACCTTGCGGAGATCTCCCAGCAACAGGAGCTCTGAATATTTGATTAACGTTGTCGACAGCCCGCAGCACTTGGCATAATAGGTGCAGAACTGTGCAAGTTCAGAAAACAGGAAACTTTTCAACCTGTAGGTCGATGGAACCAAAGAATGCACAACCGATTACTAGAGAAAAATGCAATACCTTGTTTCCTCGTACTTTGTGGAGGCGGCGCGCGTGCATCACGGCGGAGTTGACACCCCCGAGCTAACCATGGTTAGGGGGCAGATCGACAGACTGCAGTAGCATCGGACAAACAGCGGCGACGGGAAGCGTCGGGCCGGCGTCGACGGCCACCGCATCGCGTCGTATTGCAGCCACGCGGCAGGGATCTGAGGCGGCAGACCGGCCGAAATCCTGGGCGGCTCAGCCCGAGCACAGTTTTGTTCAAAACCGGGCAAACCGTCAGCCCGCACCGCACCGCACCGTAAGTATAGTTTTTGCCGGGTTGGACTGGTTTACAGGTTGAAACCGTGATCGAAATCCCCATGCTGGGCTGAGACGGACTGGAACCAATTAAACCACGAAACCGTCGTCAGTTTCCTCCATCGATTACGTCGCCAGTTGCTCTGTCTTTGCAATTGTGGTTGCCATTTAGTACATCTTAACTGAATGTCTGAACGTTGCAGCGGCGGCAGCAGGTTCAGGAGGAGCTTGACAAGGTGCAGGACTGCAGGGGAGATCACGGTGTACCAACGGAGGTTGCGGGCGGCCGAAACCGGCAAGGCGGACGCGCATTAGGAGCCGATGGGCGCCACGGGCGAGATCGATGACCTGTGGCTCGGCGTCAAGCGGGCACAGGCGTGCAAGGATGCTCAAGAGCGCGCCGCGGGCAAGGCCGAGCTCGACGGCATCAATGGCCGCCACGATATCGCGCTCGCCGAACTGAGCTTGGCCAGAGCGGAGCTGGATGCGTTGCGAAAGGAGCGCGACGCCGTCGTGAAGGAGGCTGGCGCGGCGGCGGCGTGGCCGCGGGAGACTGCTGGCGAGGCTGTGGAGGTTGGAGAGGCCCTGCCGGAGGCCGCTGCTGAGCTCGCCGCACTGTAGGCAGAGCTCGAGTCTGCACTCGTAGCACATGATGTGGCCGAGGAGAAGAGGTTGCGGCTGGCGCTGGCAAGGCAGGAAGACAAGTTGCAGTGTGGCAGACCGAGCTGGTGCAAGGCGAGCAGGAGGCAAGGAAGCTGGTCAAGGCCGGCAACCTCAGTCCAAAGTGGCAGTGGCTTCCGAACACCTGGTGCTGTCGAAGGTGCCAGTACAGAGAACTTGGAGGAGACGCCGGCGGTGGGCGCGTCGTCGGCGAGCTTGGGAATGTGCGGAAGGAGCTCGAGGAGGTGAAGGAGTTTTTTTTTGGGGGGGGGGGGGGGGGGGGGCACAAGCACAAGCCGGTAGACTTTGTTTTCGTTTTTCAACGGTGCCAAACCAATTAAACCGTGTAACTAGACCAGACCGCACCGTCATCTCACATCCAATTTAAACATACCCATTTCAAACCGTGGCAATTGGTCGGATTTAAGCAAACTGCTGAAACCAGTTTAAACCGAAACTGCTATTCCTCGAGCGCTCGCGCGATCCACGCGCAGCAAAACATGTGGGTGGGTCCCACCCACTGTTTATCTTCTTCCTCCTCTCTCCCTGCCCCGATCTCCTCTCCGTTTTCTTCCTCTAGGCCGAGACGGCGCCGGCGACGCCGCGCGCAGCCGCGGCGGAGAAGGCCCCGTCGAGGATAGACTTATGTTGGGGGGTGGGGTGGGGTGCTCGCCGGCGATGAGGAGTTTGGTGGGGGGATTTAGAGGGATGGCCGCCCGGGGCGGCGGCGGACCGGCGGAGGAGGCGGTTGGAGGAGGGCGGGGCGGCGAGGCAGGCGCAGGAGCGCCGCCGGCCGCGGGTGGCGGCAGCAGGCGGTTCGGCCGGCGACGGCGGCGGGGGGACCCTGTGTTTTCTTCCTCCTCGTGCGCACGTGCGGGCGGTCGGAAACCGATCGATCGCTCGCGCGCTCGTAAGCTAGCATAGCCCAGTTTAAACCGGGTATGCACAGGTTTATGGGCGGCTAGGTTTCATCGTGGGGAAGCGGATGGGCAGCTCCACGACATGGAATGAAGAGAGAAGGACGAGGTGGCCTCGACGCGGCGCGGCGACTCGCCGGATCCGGTCAGAATCGACCTGCGATGAAAGGCGGCGGAAGGGGATCGGGAGAGAAGTTGTTGGTGTTGCTGGGAGGGAGGGTCGGTGCTATGTTTGGCTAGATGGGAGGAGTTCAGGCCTAAAATTCCCCCACTTCGTCTGGGCCCAAAATTTCACGTTCAAAATTTAAATTAAACGAGAATTTTGGGGCTTTTGCCATTATTTGCGGCAACCTTTTCATCCTGAAATTTCTTTTCGCGCCTACGATTTTGTTTGTACATGGCTAGACTCCACTATTAGGAAACTCATTATAGACACGAGCATACCAATGGCCAACATGCTTTTGTGCTCGACGGCTCTATTACCACTGGCCAACATATTTTCGTACTCGTCAGCGCAGTGGGCTCGCCAACGATAACGATGGGCCCGACTTGATCCGTGGCGCAAGCTACCGCTGGCGCACAGGCTCCTAGCTTCACCAACGGTAAAGCTAGTACCGCTAGCGCACGAGAAGGTATGAAGAGTAAAACAACAAGTTTTCCCTCAGAAAGAAACCAAGTTTTAATCGACCACTAGGAGAAAGAAATCACTTCTGAAGGTTGTTGACGGCTGATGTTGACAGGGCGCACTACTAGGCTTTGCAGGAACGTGGAATCTGCACACAACAACCACGGTACTTTGTCCTAACGAAACAGTGAGATTGTTAATCTCACCGGCTTTGCTGAAAATAATGGATTAGAAGTATAGTGTGGAAAATGGTTTTTGTTTGCACTGAAGCAATTGAGAACAATGATTGTAGTAAAAAGAACAGTGCTTGGAGTATGTTGTATTATCAATATAAAAGAATGGACCGGGTTCCACAGTTCACTAGTGGTGTCTCTCCATAGAACATAAATAACATGTTGGGTAAACAAATTACAGCTAGGCAATTGACAGAAATAAATGTTGCACCGTAGTGCATATGCAAGACATGATGATCACTATGATATTTATGTGGGCATTACAACATGATACATAGACCAAAAGTCAACTGCATCTATGACTAATAATCCACCCTCAGAACGTAATCCAAACAGACTTTGTGTAATAAGTTGCAAGCAACAGATTATTGCATTAAATAAAGTGCGTATTGTAAGCAATAGAATTTATCCTTAGACAAAGCATTGTTGTTTTCTCCCTAATGGTAACAGCACATCCCCCATCTGTCACGTTTCTGCCACTCGAGCACAGATGCAAAGGAGACATGAACCCACTATCGAGCATAAATACTCCCTCTTGGAGTTACAAGCATCAACTTGGCCAGAGCATATACTAGTAACAGAGAGCATGCAAGAACACAAATAACATATAAAAAATAGATATATAATCAACTTGACATAGCATTCAATATTGATCGGATCCCAGCAAACACAACATGTAGCATTACAGATAGATGATCTTGATCATGTTATGCAGCTCGCAAAATCTAAACGTGGTGGACTAAGGAGTAGAAGACAACCATCTAGATACTTATATGGACTCGTAGTCCAAGGATGAACTACTCACACATCACTCTAGAGGCAGGCATGGTGGTGTAGAGCCCTCCGGTGATGATTTCCCCTCCCGACAGGGTGCTGGAGAGAGCTTTAGAACCCTCCCGAACTAGGGTTGACGACGACGGAAGCTACAGAACTTTTCGTGGATGGAGGCTCGGGTATTTAGGATTCTCCCGGGGAAGAGTATACATAGGCAAAAGGGCGATATCGGTATGCGCTCGTGGGGCCCACACCACGTGGTGGCGTGGCCAAGGGGGGCGTCGCCCTATGGTGTGGCCACCTGGTGGCCCCCCTCCGGGTCTCCTCCGCACTCCGTGTACGTGACAGATAAATAGTACCCTAGGATTTCGTTTCGTCCAATTCCGAGAATATTTCCAGAACAACTTTTCTGAAACCAAAATTAGCAGAGAACAAGAACTGGCACTGTGGCATCTTGTTAGTAGGTTAGTCCCAGGGAATCCATAAAAATGCTATAAAGTGTATAGAAAACATGTAGCAAATTTTCATGAAAACAACATGGAACATCAGAAATTATAAATACGTTTGAGACGTATCAATGGGCAGAAGTTTTTTTAAAAAAAATGGTGTATGTAAAGCTTTTTAGAGGAAGTAATTTGGTTATTTGTGTATAAAATATGGTCTAATATATTTACATTGCTTCAAATTTTCAACATAGTTTTGGTATGTGCTTAAAAAAACCATTTCAAGCACTCAAAAAATGGAAACTGATATTTTTATTCAAAGAAAAATAAAACTTTCTTTTTCAACATTGTTCGGTGTTCCAATATGGATCTTTGAAAATCCCAACTTCCCTAACCATGTCTACAAACTTGAACAAGCACAACGTGCATGTATGAGCACCTTAGAGAGTTGTTGCATGACATTGTGGATTGGGAGTTGGGAAGATCGACCCCACCCTTTTCACAAACAGGTTAAGAGGGGAGCTCTTCGTATGCCAAGTCTATATGGATGATATTATCTTTGGCTCACCTAACCAAACTTTCAATATTAAACTCTTAGATCTTATGACTGACAGGTTTGAGATGTCTATGATGGGAGAGTCGTCTTGCTCTGTAAGATGCACGACTTGCTCGGCTAGGGATATGTTGCGGGACAGGCGTGCCACGGACATAATGGATGTGTGAGGTGCATTGATGACCCCACGTTTCTCCAGCTTCCGAAAGACCCCGGATGTTCGAAAACCGTCTACGTGGGCCATCGATGGTGACTACCCAACAAAGATCCATGCAGAAGGCGTGGAGACCTTTTCACCGGTAAAGATGAGCTTCGGGGACCTCCACGTAAGAGGTCCGACGAAGAAATCTACAAGTTCTTGAATGGTTGGGAAGAGTGCCCAACGTCGGTAAAAGAAGCAAAA
Organism: Alopecurus myosuroides; assembly: GCA_028641055.1. Lineage (NCBI taxonomy): Eukaryota > Viridiplantae > Streptophyta > Magnoliopsida > Poales > Poaceae > Alopecurus > Alopecurus myosuroides. The sequence continues at coordinate 42,376,905 of CM054060.1, forward strand.
GTAACCAAAACCGCTCCTGGGTGTATGGAAGACGAGGTCGGTGTTTTGGGACTTGACGTACTGCCAATCTTCCAGAAGTTGGAGCATGAAATAACCACAATCATATCTGTTCAACAAAAAGGGAGTAAAAGGTAAAAAAATGTCACCTAGCAGAACACATTTATTAAAAGAAGCTTGCCGGTTTCCGGGAAAAGTAGGACATGGCATTTTGTAAAAAACAATGTAAAAAAGCTCACTTGCGAGTTTGTTTGCTGTGGGTAGAAGACAATATCCATTGAATAATTGGAGACGTCAACTCTAGATGATTTATATCCAGTCTTCCACAACGTTTTTATCGAGGAAACCAAGTAGTGGGAGTCATCCATCATCAATGTCTCTCCATTCCTCTCAAGTGAATCCATGATCTCAAATCTTTCGGCCCTCAGGTTCAAGTTGACAAGGAAGTAGTGTCCTGATTGTGGTCTTGTTGTTGTCTTGTTGTTGTCGAAGGCTTGAAGTGTCACGAAACATATCTGTTTGAAAAAAAAGAGAAAAATGGTTTACCAAACTAAAGAACCTAATTCTCAGTCAAGCCTATGTAGTCACCGAAAAATATAAAAAGAAACCCACGTAAAAGAGAGAGATGAAAAAACAAGTACATAGGTTCTGTAGTTTCTTGCAATTTCCTTATGGTCAAGCCTATGTGTCAGAGTCATTGAGAAAACCCTCTTTACATCTTTCAAATCAAAACGACACTCAATCGGGTACTTCTGCAGTTAAAAGAAAAACAAAATCAAACATAGCATAAAAAGAGACCCATATTCAGTGAAAAAGCTACTACTTTAACAAACAAGAACAGTGCAAAACTTTATTTGTAGAAATTAACGCATATTAAAACGATTGTGCACTTGAATGGATACTCACGGAAATGCGCAGAGGCATAATGAATTTGTTCCTATTCTTGTTTTCTGCATTGATAATGTAGATTCCTATTTCAGCTGCTACGTTGATCAACTGCTCTCCCGGTGCAACCGAATCAGCAAAATCTGATAGGTGTATGAAGAAAACACCCACGTCAATTATTGGCTCTGTTCTATGTTCTGATTTTGATCTTGGTCCATGCTTAAACACCATGTTGTATATCTTATTTGCAGCTCTACTAGCTGTAAAATTCTTCTTACTGCCTAGAGGCATGTATGGTGATTTTTCAAACTTAGCAGCCTTTACCAGCCTGTTGATATATTCATGTGGCACGGGAGTAATACTGCCATTTGATGGACCTCCATCATGTTCTCTGCCTTCATCTTCGTCTTGTTGGGTGTAAAAAACTAGATCAAATGGTGGCACGTCTGGGGCTGCATCCAAATTTTGTCTCGTCTTTTCAGATTTGCTGCTACTGAAATTTAGTCTCCTAACCATTGAATCTTGTGGAAGACTAGCTTTATCTGCTGGTTGCTCTTGAATTGGTGTCACATTGATTGGTTTCGGTCTTGGAGTAGCTATTGTGTTTGCAGTGGTTTCTACGAGAGTTTTGCTACCATGCCTTGGGGACTGCCTCCTCTATTTATTACATTCCATATGTTCACTATGTGGCTTATCAATCCCAACTCTCGTTGCTACCTCTTCAGTAACTAGTGTTTGCTTGTGTAAAAAAGTTCGCCTTGGAGATTGCCTCCTTTGAATATTACATTCCTTACTAGGGCTTCCGGACATTTCAGGCACGGATTTTGTTGCCGCGCTTGTTGAACCCTGCGTCTTGTTCTGCAACCCTATCCTCCTTGGCGATACTCTTCTTTGCAAGTTACTGTCCTTTCTAGGGCTTTCCGCCGCTTTGGCCCGAATTGCAGCTCTTGTCATGTACTTTGCTGGTGAGTGTGCCATGTCGCTGCTCTTATTCTTCTTCAACTCGGGTTGGTCTACAAATGAAACACTTTTCCGTTTGCTTGTTGAAACCGACGTCTCAACTTTAGACAATATTTTGTTCAGCTCTTTGCTTGCACTCCTGGTTAGTACACTTGGCATTTTTTCTTCTTGTGTATGTTCCATTTTTTTATGCCACTAATGATGCTCTTAAAGGCGTCTTATGTTGGCCTCTCAAAGTCAAAGAGCACAGGTGTCTCAAACCGTGGTATCTGAAATTTTGGAGGAGTATACTTGACGATTTCAATGAGGTTGCTTTTACTTGTTCCTTCTATGGTACTGTTAATTTCATCCTTCTAAAACCGCTATACGTTGTCGTTGTATGACATTGACGATGTCATGTACGTTTCACTTATTTTTTCTAGAGTTTCAGCAGCATCGAGATAGCGGTCCATTGTGACCCGAGCATTGTCATCACTCAAAATGTCAGCTTCGGTATATGTCTCGTCCCTGGCTTCAATCGAATCTTCATGTGTTTGTGTCTCCTCCGTTCTATTCCCATGGGCAGAAGCTTCTGTCGGTTGTGCACTTGCTTCCCCTTGGTCTTCACCATCCCTATTAGTTTCCTCTTCTTGCATCAATTTGTTGTGCCCACTCTGTTCCATGTCATTTGTCCCCTGATCAACTCCTGCTGATGGTGAATTTTGTGGACTTTTTTCCGCAATTCTGACGATCAAGTGAATGTCTTCTTTCAACTCCATTTGTGCTCTGAGGTTCCACATATTTAGATTGTGCCTTTGAGACCTTGCAATTCCTTCGCTGCCTCATTACAACATTTGCTTTGTCGGACTGCTCAGAACAAGACTTCTTGATGTCGAATGACTCTTCATCCAATGATACAGATGTTTCTATCATTTCATCATCAGTATCGTGAGGCGCGTAGTCTTGATCAGAAAGAGATTTGAGTTCTGAATTTTCACAAGATGGAGTGGCTGTCTCTTCTTCTTTTGGTAGACGCGTTGACAACTTCCTCTTGTTCTTTAATATTGGACGTCTTTCTCTCCTGGTTTCTTGGAAGTGTTGACTAGCTGGTTGTTTAAAAAAATCCACCAACCATTCTCTGGAGGCCCTTCTCGAATGTACAACATGCTTTTTCGACAATTGTTGTGACCTTTTGTTGTTCCTACGGATTAAAAAGTAACGGGTTAAGAAACTATGGAAAAGGAAGTCATGCACTAAATCACAAAAAACAAAGAAAAAAATTCCCCCTCCCCCTCCCTTTGTGAAAACTTACATCTTATGAGCACGCTCTTGGGGCATGTCTTGCAATGAAATTTACAAACACTTAAGAGTCTGGGAAAAGTATACTCTGTTGAGAAGTTTGTTCCTCGTTACTCGGCGTTGTGCTTTTGCTTCCATCAACCGTACTGCCTTGAGAAACATTGCATTCAAGCTCGACAAACTCAGCTTTCAGCTGCAACACAATCCACAAAACAAACAAAACATTTTAGAATAGGAGTTCGTACTACAGTCTACTTCAGGTTTGTGTGTTGTTTGTGCACATAACGGTGTTGTCCCGAAACTTCCATCCTTGTTCGTATCTTGTACTATCGCTTTATTGACCATTGCATTCGTCCAAACACTTACTCGCGTTCCTTCATCGTTTACCTCCATCCATTTAGCTCAAATGAGTCAAGATACTTTATCTGTTGCACAATCAGAAAAACAGGGGACAAAATGTTTCTGTAACTAGGGCTGCTATACAAGAAATAAAAAAAATGCTGCTAAAAAGGAGGGGATCCAACAAAACGAACACGTACCATACAATATAACATGCATGCTTTAAAACATCTACGTGTTTTTGCTGCTTTGCATAGTCCCTTGATAACAAACTTACACATATTCAGCTGCTTAATACTTGTGATATCTACCAGTGATGGGTAGATCCTTGCGCTCACATGTATACCCTTCGTTGGTGCCAGGACAGAACACATTGCATATACTGCCCACAGCCTTAGGTAGGTACCGTCTGACTTTTTCATCTTCTTCGGTTTCTTCTATAATGAGCTCATGGTTGGTTGGTTGCTACCCTTGTGCCCAAGCTCTTCCAACATAAATGAGATTGCAGGACCTGGCATCTCGTATGTGACTTCCTTGTTACCCCAGGGCACACCAAGAACTAGGTAGACAAAATCTTCATTGACAGGTATCGAGCCTCGTTCGGGGAACAAAAATCCACATGACATGTGGACACAATGTTCCATCAAATATTTGCACAGTTTTGGTTGGAGCATTGAGCACTTGATGTCTAGCAAAGCGCCAAACTCATCTCTTGACACTAATTCCACTTGCTCTGCTGACATGAAAGGATACAGTCGAACTTGTTTCATCGGCGATGCACGTCGAAAAATCCTACTGTTCTTGACCTGCATAATGTTAGTTTCAGAAAAGCATGGATTAGGAAGTTCCTTTGCACAAAATAAATTGAACTTTCATGAAAAATGTAAAAGCGAAAGAAATGTCAAAACAAATAACAAAATGTAGCTTCACAAAAACAAGATTTTTCAGGAATATGTAAGTTATTAAATCCCCCTGACTCCAACATGACCAAACTTTAAAAGGAAAAAATGCCTAATCTGACAAATCTTGGGGTGTCCAAAGCCTTATATTGATTTAAGTTAAAAGGAAAAAAAAAGTAACAAAAAACAAGTAACCAAAATACATTTTACAAAGTGTGAAAAATAAGAGGATAACAAAAAATGGCAGAAATTAAATTACATCAAATCCATCTCCATTCCGCTCATTATGCTCGTCCTTCACTGAATTGCCAGTTCGTAGCTTTAACTTGTACCTCACCATGCTTAGTTTCCCACGCGGTGCTGTTCGTCCACTATCTCCTTTCAACTTCCGCGTTGTTTTTCCCTTTCCCATTGTTTTAAAACCTTGTACATAAAACATGGTGTGAAGAACTTGTGAGAATATTAGATAGTTACGATAGACAAAGAAAAAAACTGTGATAAGATTATTCGTTCTCTTGTCAAAAACACTATAATGAGAACGAAGTGGTGTCGCTTCCTAAACTAGACTATAATGTTGAGCTTGCTCTTCCTACTTTAGGGCGGAAACCACTCCTATCTTTCTTTCTCTCAATATGCTGAAAGGTAAGAATGTCTTGTGGCGAGCAACTCTTTAGGTATTTGCTTCGTTCGTAAAACATTTCTATGTTGTTGCTTTTTCACTACCAATGAGTAGGCAACTTTGGATGCTTATGGAGATATGGCTTTGGTAAAGATCTGCTTAGCGTGTGCTTTTTCGGGTGCTACTTAGAATAGATCGAGATAATCACCCACCCCCTCCCTGAAATTATAATTACATTTTTCCTTCTATAATACAAAACTGACATCGGGAAAGTAAGTTCATTTTGAAAAACAACATAAAAAAAGAAAATGTAATTACATTTTGCCTCCTAAAAAAAGAGAACTAACATCAGCCAGTACATACAATGAAAAATATGTAATTACATTTTTCCTACTGAAAAAGGAGAACTAAACATCGAGCAGTAAGTTCATTGAACAAAAACGTAATTACATTTTTTTCTACTACAAAAAAGGAGAACTAAACACGAGTAGTCTATTCATTTAAAAAAAAATGTAAATTACATTGTTTGACCCGGTACAAAAAAAGGAGAACTAACATCGAGCAGTAAGTTCAATGCAAAAAATGTCGAAGGTGCCAGTACAGAGAACTTGGAGGAGATGCCGGCGGTGGGCGCGTCGTCGGCGAGCTTGGGAATGTGCGGAAGGAGCTCGAGGAGGTGAAGGAGTTTTGGGGGGGGGGGGGGGGGTCTGCGCAAGCACAAGCCGGTAGACTTTGTTTTCGTTTTTCAACGGTGCCAAACCAATTAAACCGTGTAACTAGACCAGACCGCACCGTCATCTCACATCCAATTTAAACATACCCATTTCAAACCGTGGCAATTGGTCGGATTTAAGCAAACTGCTGAAACCAGTTTAAACCGAAACTGCTATTCCTCGAGCGCTCGCGCGATCCACGCGCAGCAAAACATGTGGGTGGGTCCCACCCACTGTTTATCTTCTTCCTCCTCTCTCCCTGCCCCGATCTCCTCTCCGTTTTCTTCCTCCAGGCCGAGACGGCGCCGGCGACGCCGCGCGCAGCCGCGGCGGAGAAGGCCCCGTCGAGGATAGACTTATGTTGGGGGGTGGGGTGGGGTGCTCGCCGGCGATGAGGAGTTTGGTGGGGGGATTTAGAGGGATGGCCGCCCGGGGCGGCGGCGGACCGGCGGAGGAGGCGGTTGGAGGAGGGCGGGGCGGCGAGGCAGGCGCAGGAGCGCCGCCGGCCGCGGGTGGCGGCAGCAGGCGGTTCGGCCGGCGACGGCGGCGGGGGGACCCTGTGTTTTCTTCCTCCTCGTGCGCACGTGCGGGCGGTCGGAAACCGATCGATCGCTCGCGCGCTCGTAAGCTAGCATAGCCCAGTTTAAACCGGGTATGCACAGGTTTATGGGCGGCTAGGTTTCATCGTGGGGAAGCGGATGGGCAGCTCCACGACATGGAATGAAGAGAGAAGGACGAGGTGGCCTCGACGCGGCGCGGCGACTCGCCGGATCCGGTCAGAATCGACCTGCGATGAAAGGCGGCGGAAGGGGATCGGGAGAGAAGTTGTTGGTGTTGCTGGGAGGGAGGGTCGGTGCTATGTTTGGCTAGATGGGAGGAGTTCAGGCCTAAAATTCCCCCCACTTCGCCTGGGCCCAAAATTTCACGTTCAAAATTTAAATTAAACGAGAATTTTGGGGCTTTTGCCATTATTTGCGGCAACCTTTTCATCCTGAAATTTCTTTTCGCGCCTACGATTTTGTTTGTACATGGCTAGACTCCACTATTAGGAAACTCATTATAGACACGAGCATACCAATGGCCAACATGCTTTTGTGCTCGACGGCTCTATTACCACTGGCCAACATATTTTCGTACTCGTCAGCGCAGTGGGCTCGCCAACGATAACGATGGGCCCGACTTGATCCGTGTCGCAAGCTACCGCTGGCGCACAGGCTCCTAGCTTCACCAACGGTAAAGCTAGTACCGCTAGCGCACGAGAAGGTATGAAGAGTAAAACAACAAGTTTTCCCTCAGAAAGAAACCAAGTTTTAATCGACCACTAGGAGAAAGAAATCACTTCTGAAGGTTGTTGACGGCTGATGTTGACAGGGCGCACTACTAGGCTTTGCAGGAACGTGGAATCTACACACAACAACCACGGTACTTTGTCCTAACGAAACAGTGAGATTGTTAATCTCACCGGCTTTGCTGAAAATAATGGATTAGAAGTATAGTGTGGAAAATGGTTTTTGTTTGCACTGAAGCAATTGAGAACAATGATTGTAGTAAAAAGAACAGTGCTTGGAGTATGTTGTATTATCAATATAAAAGAATGGACCGGGTTCCACAGTTCACTAGTGGTGTCTCTCCATAGAACATAAATAACATGTTGGGTAAACAAATTACAGCTAGGCAATTGACAGAAATAAATGTTGCACCGTAGTGCATATGCAAGACATGATGATCACTATGATATTTATGTGGGCATTACAACATGATACATAGACCGTAAGTCAACTGCATCTATGACTAAGAATCCACCCTCATAACGTAATCCAAACAGACTTTGGGTAATAAGTTGCAAGCAACAGATTATTGCATTAAATAAAGTGCGTATTGTAAGCAATAGAATTTATCCTTAGACAAAGCATTGTTGTTTTCTCCCTAATGGTAACAGCACATCCCCCATCTGTCACGTTTCTGCCACTCGAGCACAGATGCAAAGGAGACATGAACCCACTATCGAGCATAAATACTCCCTCTTGGAGTTACAAGCATCAACTTGGCCAGAGCATATACTAGTAACAGAGAGCATGCAAGACCACAAATAACATATAAAAAATAGATATATAATCAACTTGACATAGCATTCAATATTGATCGGATCCCAGCAAACACAACATGTAGCATTACAGATAGATGATCTTGATCATGTTATGCAGCTCACAAAATCTAAACGTGGTGGACTAAGGAGGAGAAGACAACCATCTAGATACTTATATGGACTCGTAGTCCAAGGATGAACTACTCACACATCACTCTAGAGGCAGGCATGGTGGTGTAGAGCCCTCCGGTGATGATTTCCCCTCCCGACAGGGTGCTGGAGAGAGCTTTAGAACCCTCCCGAACTAGGGTTGACGACGACGGAAGCTACGGAACTTTTCGTGGATGGAGGCTCGGGTATTTAGGGTTCTCCCGGGGAAGAGTATACATAGGCAAAAGGGCGATATCGGTATGCGCTCGTGGGGCCCACACCACGTGGTGGCGCGGCCAAGGGGGGCGTCGCCCTATGGTGTGGCCACCTGGTGGCCCCCCTCCGGGTCTCCTCCGCACTCCGTGTACGTGACAGATAAATAGTACCCTAGGATTTCGTTTCGTCCAATTCCGAGAATATTTCCAGAACAACTTTTCTGAAACCAAAATTAGCAGAGAACAAGAACTGGCACTGTGGCATCTTGTTAGTAGGTTAGTCCCAGGGAATCCATAAAAATGCTATAAAGTGTATAGAAAACATGTAGCAAATTTTCATGAAAACAACATGGAACATCAGAAATTATAAATACGTTTGAGACGTATCAATGGGCAGAAGTTTTTTTTAAAAAAATGGTGTATGTAAAGCTTTTTAGAGGAAGTAATTTGGTTATTTGTGTATAAAATATGGTCTAATATATTTACATTGCTTCAAATTTTCAACATAGTTTTGGTATGTGCTTAAAAAAACCATTTCAAGCACTCAAAAAATGGAAACTGATATTTTTATTCAAAGAAAAATAAAACTTTCTTTTTCAACATTGTTCGGTGTTCCAATATGGATCTTTGAAAATCCCAACTTCCCTAACCATGTCTACAAACTTGAACAAGCACAACGTGCATGTATGAGCACCTTAGAGAGTTGTTGCATGACATTGTGGATTGGGAGTTGGGAAGATCGACCCCACCCTTTTCACAAACAGGTTAAGAGGGGAGCTCTTCGTATGCCAAGTCTATATGGATGATATTATCTTTGGCTCACCTAACCAAACTTTCAATATTAAACTCTTAGATCTTATGACTGACAGGTTTGAGATGTCTATGATGGGAGAGTCGTCTTGCTCTGTAAGATGCACGACTTGCTCGGCTAGGGATATGTTGCGGGACAGGCGTGCCACGGACATAATGGATGTGTGAGGTGCATTGATGACCCCACGTTTCTCCAGCTTCCGAAAGACCCCGGATGTTCAAAAACCGTCTACGTGGGCCATCGATGGTGACTACCCAACAAAGATCCATGCAGAAGGCGTGGAGACCTTTTCACCGGTAAAGATGAGCTTCGGGGACCTCCACGTAAGAGGTCCGACGAAGAAATCTACAAGTTCTTGAATGGTTGGGAAGAGTGCCCAACGTCGGTAAAAGAAGCAAAAGTAACCAAAACCGCTCCTGGGTGTATGGAAGACGAGGTCGGTGTTTTGGGACTTGACGTACTGCCAATCTTCCAGAAGTTGGAGCATGAAATAACCACAATCATATCTGTTCAACAAAAAGGGAGTAAAAGGTAAAAAAATGTCACCTAGCAGAACACATTTATTATAAGAAGCTTGCCGGTTTCCGGGAAAAGTAGGACATGGCATTTTGTAAAAAACAATGTAAAAAAGCTCACTTGCGAGTTTGTTTGCTGTGGGTAGAAGACAATATCCATTGAATAATTGGAGACGTCAACTCTAGATGATTTATATCCAGTCTTCCACAACGTTTTTATCGAGGAAACCAAGTAGTGGGAGTCATCCATCATCAATGTCTCTCCATTCCTCTCAAGTGAATCCATGATCTCAAATCTTTCGGCCCTCAGGTTCAAGTTGACAAGGAAGTAGTGTCCTGATTGTGGTCTTGTTGTTGTCTTGTTGTTGTCGAAGGCTTGAAGTGTCACGAAACATATCTGTTTGAAAAAAAAGAGAAAAATGGTTTACCAAACTAAAGAACCTAATTCTCAGTCAAGCCTATGTAGTCACCGAAAAATATAAAAAGAAACCCACGTAAAAGAGAGAGATGAAAAAACAAGTACATAGGTTCTGTAGTTTCTTGCAATTTCCTTATGGTCAAGCCTATGTGTCAGAGTCATTGAGAAAACCCTCTTTACATCTTTCAAATCAAAACGACACTCAATCGGGTACTTCTGCAGTTAAAAGAAAAACAAAATCAAACATAGCATAAAAAGAGACCCATATTCAGTGAAAAAGCTACTACTTTAACAAACAAGAACAGTGCAAAACTTTATTTGTAGAAATTAACGCATATTAAAACGATTGTGCACTTGAATGGATACTCACGGAAATGCGCAGAGGCATAATGAATTTGTTCCTATTCTTGTTTTCTGCATTGATAATGTAGATTCCTATTTCAGCTGCTACGTTGATCAACTGCTCTCCCGGTGCAACCGAATCAGCAAAATCTGATAGGTGTATGAAGAAAACACCCACGTCAATTATTGGCTCTGTTCTATGTTCTGATTTTGATCTTGGTCCATGCTTAAACACCATGTTGTATATCTTATTTGCAGCTCTACTAGCTGTAAAATTCTTCTTACTGCCTAGAGGCATGTATGGTGATTTTTCAAACTTAGCAGCCTTTACCAGCCTGTTGATATATTCATGTGGCACGGGAGTAATACTGCCATTTGATGGACCTCCATCATGTTCTCTGCCTTCATCTACGTCTTGTTGGGTGTAAAAAACTAGATCAAATGGTGGCACGTCTGGGGCTGCATCCAAATTTTGTCTCGTCTTTTCAGATTTGCTGCTACTGAAATTTAGTCTCCTAACCATTGAATCTTGTGGAGGACTAGCTTTATCTGCTGGTTGCTCTTGAATTGGTGTCACATTGATTGGTTTCGGTCTTGGAGTAGCTATTGTGTTTGCAGTGGTTTCTACGAGAGTTTTGCTACCATGCCTTGGGGACTGCCTCCTCTATTTATTACATTCCATATGTTCACTATGTGGCTTATCAATCCCAACTCTCGTTGCTACCTCTTCAGTAACTAGTGTTTGCTTGTGTAAAAAAGTTCGCCTTGGAGATTGCCTCCTTTGAATATTACATTCCTTACTAGGGCTTCCGGACATTTCAGGCACGGATTTTGTTGCCGCGCTTGTTTAACCCTGCGTCTTGTTCTGCAACCCTATCCTCCTTGGCGATACTCTTCTTTGCAAGTTACTGTCCTTTCTAGGGCTTTCCGCCGCTTTGGCCCGAATTGCAGCTCTTGTCATGTACTTTGCTGGTGAGTGTGCCATGTCGCTGCTCTTATTCTTCTTCAACTCGGGTTGGTCTACAAATGAAACACTTTTCCGTTTGCTTGTTGAAACCGAAGTCTCAACTTTAGACAATATTTTGCTCAGCTCTTTGCTTGCACTCCTGGTTAGTACACTTGGCATTTTTTCTTCTTGTGTATGTTCCATTTTTTTATGCCACTAATGATGCTCTTAAAGGCGTCTTATGTTGGCCTCTCAAAGTCAAAGAGCACAGGTGTCTCAAACCGTGGTATCTGAAATTTTGGAGGAGTATACTTGACGATTTCAATGAGGTTGCTTTTACTTGTTCCTTCTATGGTACTATTAATTTCATCCTTCTAAAACCGCTATACGTTGTCGTTGTATGACATTGACGATGTCATGTACATTTCACTTATTTTTTCTAGAGTTTCAGCAGCATCGAGATAGCGGTCCATTGTGACCCGAGCATTGTCATCACTCAAAATGTCAGCTTCGGTATATGTCTCGTCCCTGGCTTCAATCAAATCTTCATGTGTTTGTGTCTCCTCCGTTCTATTCCCATGGGCAGAAGCTTCTGTCGGTTGTGCACTTGCTTCCCCTTGGTCTTCACCATCCCTATTAGTTTCCTCTTCTTGCATCAATTTGTTGTGCCCACTCTGTTCCATGTCATTTGTCCCCTGATCAACTCCTGCTGATGGTGAATTTTGTGGACTTTTTTCCGCAATTCTGACGATCAAGTGAATGTCTTCTTTCAACTCCATTTGTGCTCTGAGGTTCCACATATTTAGATTGTGCCTTTGAGACCTTGCAATTCCTTCGCTGCCTCATTACAACATTTGCTTTGTCGGACTGCTCAGAACAAGACTTCTTGATGTCGAATGACTCTTCATCCAATGATACAGATGTTTCTATCATTTCATCATCAGTATCGTGAGGCGCGTAGTCTTGATCAGAAAGAGATTTGAGTTCTGAATTTTCACAAGATGGAGTGGATGTCTCTTCTTCTTTTGGTAGACGCGTTGACAACTTCCTCTTGTTCTTTAATATTGGACGTCTTTCTCTCCTGGTTTCTTGGAAGTGTTGACTAGCTGGTTGTTTAAAAAAATCCACCAACCATTCTCTGGAGGCCCTTCTCGAATGTACAACATGCTTTTTCGACAATTGTTGTGACCTTTTGTTGTTCCTACGGATTAAAAAGTAACGGGTTAAGAAACTATGGAAAAGGAAGTCATGCACTAAATCACAAAAAACAAAGAAAAAAATTCCCCCTCCCCCTCCCTTTGTGAAAACTTACATCTTATGAGCATGCTCTTGGGGCATGTCTTGCAATGAAATTTACAAACACTTAAGAGTCTGGGAAAAGTATACTCTGTTGAGAAGTTTGTTCCTCGTTACTCGGCGTTGTGCTTTTGCTTCCATCAACCGTACTGCCTTGAGAAACATTGCATTCAAGCTCGACAAACTCAGCTTTCAGCTGCAACACAATCCACAAAACAAACAAAACATTTTAGAATAGGAGTTCGTACTACAGTCTACTTCAGGTTTGTGTGTTGTTTGTGCACATAACGGTGTTGTCCCGAAACTTCCATCCTTGTTCGTATCTTGTACTATCGCTTTATTGACCATTGCATTCGTCCAAACACTTACTCGCGTTCCTTCATCGTTTACCTCCATCCATTTAGCTCAAATGAGTCAAGATACTTTATCTGTTGCACAATCAGAAATACAGGGGACAAAATGTTTCTGTAACTAGGGCTGCTATACAAGAAATAAAAAAAACGCTGCTAAAAAGGAGGGGATCCAACAAAACGAACACGTACCATACAATATAACATGCATGCTTTAAAACATCTACGTGTTTTTGCTGCTTTGCATAGTCCCTTGATAACAAACTTACACATATTCAGCTGCTTAATACTTGTGATATCTACCAGTGATGGGTAGATCCTTGCGCTCACATGTATACCCTTCGTTGGTGCCAGGACAGAACACATTGCATATACTGCCCACAGCCTTAGGTAGGTACCGTCTGACTTTTTCATCTTCTTCGGTTTCTTCTATAATGAGCTCATGGTTGGTTGGTTGCTACCCTTGTGCCCAAGCTCTTCCAACATAAATGAGATTGCAGGACCTGGCATCTCGTATGTGACTTCCTTGTTACCCCAGGGCACACCAAGAACTAGGTAGACAAAATCTTCATTGACAGGTATCGAGCCTCGTTCGGGGAACAAAAATCCACATGACATGTGGACACAATGTTCCATCAAATATTTGCACAGTTTTGGTTGGAGCATTGAGCACTTGATGTCTAGCAAAGCGCCAAACTCATCTCTTGACACTAATTCCACTTGCTCTGCTGACATGAAAGGATACAGTCGAACTTGTTTCATCGGCGATGCACGTCGAAAAATCCTACTGTTCTTGACCTGCATAATGTTAGTTTCAGAAAAGCATGGATTAGGAAGTTCCTTTGCACAAAATAAATTGAACTTTCATGAAAAATGTAAAAGCGAAAGAAATGTCAAAACAAATAACAAAATGTAGCTTCACAAAAACAAGATTTGTCAGGAATATGTAAGTTATTAAATCCCCCTGACTCCAACATGACCAAACTTTAAAAGGAAAAAATGCCTAATCTGACAAATCTTGGGGTGTCCAAAGCCTTATATTGATTTAAGTTAAAAGGAAAAAAAAGTAACAAAAAACAAGTAACCAAAATACATTTTACAAAGTGTGAAAAATAAGAGGATAACAAAAAATGGCAGAAATTAAATTACATCAAATCCATCTCCATTCCGCTCATTATGCTCGTCCTTCACTGAATTGCCAGTTCGTAGCTTTAACTTGTACCTCACCATGCTTAGTTTCCCACGCGGTGCTGTTCGTCCACTATCTCCTTTCAACTTCCGCGTTGTTTTTCCCTTTCCCATTGTTTTAAAACCTTGTACATAAAACATGGTGTGAAGAACTTGTGAGAATATTAGATAGTTACGATAGACAAAGAAAAAAACTGTGATAAGATTATTCGTTCTCTTGTCAAAAACACTATAATGAGAACGAAGTGGTGTCGCTTCCTAAACTAGACTATAATGTTGAGCTTGCTCTTCCTACTTTAGGGCGGAAACCACTCCTATCTTTCTTTCTCTCAATATGCTGAAAGGTAAGAATGTCTTGTGGCGAGCAACTCTTTAGGTATTTGCTTCGTTCGTAAAACATTTCTATGTTGTTGCTTTTTCACTACCAATGAGTAGGCAACTTTGGATGCTTATGGAGATATGGCTTTGGTAAAGATCTGCTTAGCGTGTGCTTTTTCGGGTGCTACTTAGAATAGATCGAGATAATCACCCACCCCCTCCCTGAAATTATAATTACATTTTTCCTTCTATAATACAAAACTGACATCGGGCAAGTAAGTTCATTTTGAAAAACAACATAAAAAAAGAAAATGTAATTACATTTTGCCTCCTAAAAAAAGAGAACTAACATCAGCCAGTACATACAATGAAAAATATGTAATTACATTTTTCCTACTGAAAAAGGAGAACTAAACATCGAGCAGTAAGTTCATTGAACAAAAACGTAATTGCATTTTTTTCTACTACAAAAAAGGAGAACTAAACACGAGTAGTCTATTCATTTAAAAAAAAATGTAAATTACATTGTTTGACCCGGTACAAAAAAAGGAGAACTAACATCGAGCAGTAAGTTCAATGCAAAAAATGTAGTTACATTTTTACCATTACTACAAAAAAGAGAACAAACATGAAGCAGTAAGTACATTGAAAAAAAATGTAACTACATGAAACCGAACTGACATCGGGCAGTAAAAGTTCATTTTGAAAACAATAAGGGACATGTAATGACACTTTGGATACTAAAAAGCACAGGAACTAACATCAGGGTAGTAGGTGCATTTGAACAAGAGCCCTGTAATTGCACTTTGCCTGTTGTCACTGTATTTTCCTTACTACCACCCCCACCCCCCCCCCACACACACACGCTTACATCGGGGAAAAAACGCTTGCATCGAGGAAAAACATCGAGCCCGTGTACGTGAATGCATGTGCTTACATCCCTCTCTCTCCGAGAGATTGCACACTGACAACTACTCCCCCTCTCTTCCACATACATGCTTGTACATCCATTATTGGAAAAGTTGCATGTGCTATTCTTACATTTTACCCCCATCATAAAAGAAAACAACACAAGTTCTCTATCTAAAAATTTCTCCACTATCCTTCATGTACCTGAACATGCGGGGGGGGGGGGGGGGGAGGGGTGTCCTCTCCCCACTGAAGGCACTAGTGTCGAATAAGCAGCTAAACATGAACTTTGGGATCGCAAAAAAAAAACCACCTACTCGTAAGAACAATTCTATCATCGCACACATATCACAGTCGTTGGGTTGTATAAGGGGCATCTACAGAGAAAAACAGAGGGGACACCCCTCTCTGTGTTGGGAGGGGTTGAAGGGGTTGAGATAACACAAGAGTGCACGGGCTGTGCTTGTAGTAGGTACCTGGGGCTGGAACTGTTTGGGAGCTACTCGACGCAAAATCCCTTCCACGATGCGCTCGATGCGGATACAGATCAGCCCCCTTGTCGCTCCCCTTCACGCTTCTCCAGTCGCATCCGCCGAGCACGGGCAGAAGTTGCAGTGGTTACCAACGCGCGGGGAGATCCACGACGTGCTCGATGCGGGCAATGATCAGCCACCGTCGCTCCCGTTTGCGTTGCTCTTGGCGCCTCCAATGGAATATCGGGATGGAGCTACCTCCCGAGGGGTGTCGCCGGTGCGCAGAGACTTCACCGGAGATGGTACAGAAGCCCGGCGGAGCAAATCGGCGGCAAACGCCAGAGGAATCGCCAGGGGAAAGGGGAGGCGATGTGGAGGAGGAGAACCCGGCGTTGAATGCTCGCGAAGAGCGTTTCCCCATGTCTCACCTGGGCACGGTTCCCAATTTCAAAAATGTGTGGCTCGGACAAATTAACTGCAGGGGTACCTAACCGGTCGAGAGAAGGCTACGCGCGAGCCATCCGATTCGCATCGCGCGGACAGGCCGCGTGAGCGGGTTTTTGGACCGAACGAGCCCGCTCCTGTTTAACAATTTGCGATAGTAAAATAACTATTGTGGAAAACGAAAAATATATAATTTCGAATGGGCACAGCTCAATCCTGGAAAAATACAGAAGCGGTCGACCGAGCTATAGTAGCAAACTAGCGGGAAAAAAACTTAAAGAAGATCTCTCTTTACCTCCCTGGTCTCATCCGCCTCGCCGCCGGGGGATCCGCCGGCCGGGGACGGGCCTTTGCCTTCCCCCGCAATGCCGCGGCTCCGCCTGACCCTTCTCCTCCTCCTCCCCGTGACCCTGACCGTCCTCCTCCTCCTCATCCCCTCCTCCCCTCCCCCACCCGCGTCGCACTCCCCCATCCCCTGCGGCGCCGCCCTCTCCGACACCACCGCCGGACGCTGGGTCCCCACTCCGTCCCCGTCTCCGCCGCCCCTCTACGATCCGACCTGCCCCTTCCACCGCCACGCCTGGAACTGCCTGCGCAACGGCCGGCCCCCTGTCGCCGCGCTCTCCTGGGCCCCCTCCCGCTGCAGCGGCGCCGTCCCGAGGGTTGACCCCGCCGCGTTCCTTTCCGCGGCCAGGGGGCGCCGGATCGGGCTCGTGGGGGACTCGCTGTCGGAGAACCTGGTCGTCGCGCTGCTGTGCGCGCTCCGGGCAGGCGACCCCCGCGCGCGCAAGTGGAAGCGCCGCGGCGCGTGGCGAGGAGGGTACTTCCCCCAAAAGGGCGTCGTCGTCGCATACCACCGCGCCGTGCTCCTCGCCAAGTACACGTGAGTGAGTCGTACCGTATCTGCCCAATCTTGTACTAGATTTCAACAGAAAATCAGTCTCGATGTGAGATTATGATGAACATATTTAGATCGAATTCCTTCAAAAAAAATCTGATATAGACTGATCGAATTCTTTAAAAACTGTGAGATTATGATGAACATAGATAGATTGTTGAATTTAGGATCCGGTCAGCTTGAGCTAGAGTATATATTCTCTCTAAGCAGGGTGGATGAACTGTATAGTCTGTAGATAGCGTAAAGTGAGGTGAGTTTTTATATATCAGGGCCGATTGCTATAGTGTCACAAACCTGAGTGTGCGGTACTAGTACTTGCTGAGGTATTATCAGAAAATAATTCGGCTTGTTGCTAACATTTCCAATATTTAGGAATGGTTTTGTAGTTTTAGTTTGGAAGGCATGTGCTTGGCTACATGATCATTGATGTGTAAGTAGTTGAAACTGAACAGTTTTACAATATTTTGGAATGGTTTTGGAGCAGATGGTGCTGTAAATTTAATCCCTGCAGTCGTCTGACTCTTGAACAAGATTGTGTAGTGTCGTCTGTTGAGTACTGAACAGAACAAGATTGGGTAGAAATTGTTATCTGACTATCAGGGCCGTACCCAAGAAAACGGAGGCCAGGTGCGAAACAAAAATTGGGCCCTCGTAAGAAACCTTTTCCAAATTATTGTTCCACTAAGTATTTCTTGTATCATTGTGAACGCTCTTACGACTTCAATAACAGAACATGAAGACAAAGTGGGATGAAACAACCTTTTAATTATTGGAAGCAGACCATCGGGCAATGCCGTGTGTGGCTCGGGTTGCAGAGCCTGTCCAGTTTCTCCTCCTCTTTGAATCGGTGAACAAGTACTTTGGCCGGGCATCCAACTCGAATCGACGCACTCATATCGTAGGGGCGGCAACAAACAGCAAAGAGGATCGAAACAAGCAGAGCACTGGAGGATAAAGAAAACACCAAATGAAATGGATGGTGGATCGAGGGTACAGCCTGCAACTGACTTTGTACCTATTCGCTGCAAGCCTGCAACAAAGGATCTATTCCAGGGAAATCACGACGAAATCAAACTGCTTGAGCAATTAGGAGAATTGCTTTCAGTCGCTCGCCTGGTTTGGAGAAAGAGAAACATAATAGAGTGAAAGTAGAGGGGTCCATGAGTTGGTTGGGGGGGAGGGGCATGTCGAGCGCCTGCCTTGTTTGGAGTTAATTCTGCCACAGATTCCTAAGTGATGGAAATCTTAATATGTTGATTAATCGCAGGCCTGATTTTCCCAGCTCTACGTAATAGTTTAACATAGAAAATTGGAGGCCCTCCTAATTTGGGGGCCTTGTTCAGTCGAACCTTCTGCACCTTTGTCCAATACGGGCCTGCTGACTATTCAACCATCCAGAGATTTATGATTGTTTGCCACATTAAGTTCACTTTGATGATTTCTGAATCTATGGTTCACTACTGCCACACTGTTGTCAGATGCCATATGTTGATGCGAACAGTTTCTCGATTCATAAACTTCTATAATTTGGAATTGAGGATGTTTTTGTCCATAAATTAGAAAGTTCATAGTTGCTAAACTTTAACCGATGATATGTGATCTTTTCATTTGCATGCTCTTGTGCTTCTAGACACACAAGCACGACTGCAAGACTGTATTTTTGTTGTTGTCATTAGTTAGTTCATATGATAAAATCATAAAGCTCACATGGTGATGACTAATGATACAAAGGTGGCAGCCTGTAGAGAATTCCAAACTTCAGAAGGATGGAATAAAGGGAACTTACAGGGTGGATGTTGACATTCCTGCTGATGATTGGGTAAATATCACCAAGTTCTACGACGTGCTCATTTTCAACACTGGACATTGGTGAGTGAATTGTCCTCTAGCTTGAAGTAATTTACTCTACGATTTTCTATTGTTCACAAGTGTATTTTGATGCAACACCTGTATAAATTCTGTATGTTGGAGATCACTTGGAAACTAAGCCATTTGTATCTACAATAGGCCTTCCCATGCAGTTTTCAGCTATTACTTTTGTTCATTTTTCTGTGTAATTACCATTGTAACAATAATAATCCCGAGTTATTTTACTTCATGAAGACTGTATTCGTAGTTTGATCATGAGTCCTGACTGCATTTTTTCTCATTGTCAGGTGGGGTCCGGATAAATTTCCAAAAGAGACTCCCCTTGTTTTCTACAGAGGAGGAAAGCCCATTGAGCCTCCACTCAGCATTTTCGATGGACTAAAAGTGGTCCTAAAAAGTATGGCCTCGTACATCGAAAGGGAGGTCCCAAGTAGAACATTGAAGCTGTGGCGCACACAGTCACCCAGGCACTTTGATGGAGGCGAATGGGATCACAATGGCACTTGTGCATCTGGTCGGCTCTTAGAAGAAAATGAGGTACCATCTGAGGTTCATGCTCTTCATGGTGTGATATTTATTACCTAAAAAGCTCCTAGTCCATGACCGATCCTAAATCCTGTGCAGCTCGGCTCCTGGTTTGATCCCATGTTCGGCGGAGTGAACAAAGAAGCAAGGCTAGTGAACTCGGCGATCCAGGAAGCGCTGGCCGGCAAACATATCCAGCTGCTCAACCTGACCTATATGAGTGAGTTCCGGGGCGACGCCCACCCTGCAATCTGGCTCGGGAAGAAGGACGCGGTGGCGGTCTGGGGCCAGGACTGCATGCACTGGTGTCTTCCTGGCGTGCCAGACACGTGGGTTGACATCCTGGCCGCCCGGGTCTCGCACTACTTCAAGCAGCGATAGTTAGTGGCCCGAATGCTGAACTGACGCGTAATCAAAATGTTCGGAACCTTAGGCAGTGCTAGTTTAATCAGTTTCTTACTGTGGATGTATTCACCCTGGATTTTTTTTTTACTAGCTGTAGTTTGGCCCTGCAGCCCTGAACAGTTCGAATGTGAAACTTAAAGAGCAAATTTCAGCAAGTATTCAGAACATGGAACATATATGCAGCTAACACCTCCTGTTTCAGTTCTCGAGGCAAAATAACCTCGTAACGGAGCAACTTATGCGCCACGATAAAACTGTGGCCTGACCCGAGAGTGTAACAGGTATTACATGATATAAACTAAAGCAATGCACATGCCCTGAGCGGCCACTATAGCTGCTGAAAAGCGGAGGTGGCATGTTGGCAACCATCATGCCACCTTCATGACACAGTGGCGTGCCATAAAACCGTACTGAACACCTTACGTACGCAGTGTAATCTCGCATTCCAGCGTGTGGAATCCAGCAGATGGATGATCATCATGCAAAATAAAAATAAAATCCAGCAGATGATCAGCACATCGATCTCAAACACGTACCGGAGGCGCGTCGCCTGAACGGGGGACACAGGCACGGGAATTAATATAGTACATCGCACGCAATCGGACACCGGGGTCGTCTCTGCTGAAAAGCTGGACTTGTTTGCCGATCCGATACTGAATCGACCATGTATTCTCCAGCCCTGGCACGTGCTCCATATACTATATATCTCCGGCCCTCCGGCCTGGGCAACCTCGCAATTCCCAAACTCATACCATCGATCGGATCCAGTTCTCATGGCGATGGCGACGACTGAGGAGTGTCCCCGGTGGTCCATCCTCCTGCCAGATCTCCTCGGCGAGGTGATCGCCCGCCTCCCTCACATCGCCGACCGCGCCCGCTTCCGCACCGTGTGCCGCTCATGGCACTCGGCGGCGCGCCTCCACGTCTCCACTCGCCGGCAGCTCCCCTATATCGCCCTTCTGGGCGGCACCTTAATGACGCCCTCGGACGGCAGCATCCACCGTGTCCCCCCTCCAAAGGACGAAATATGTGTCGGCTCCAAAGATGCCTGGATCGCTCTCGACTGTATAGACAACGTTACAGGGAAGCACACCTACACCCTGCACAACCACTTCTCTGGCGCCACGGTGCCGCTCACAGACCTAGACTCCGTCATCGGTCAGGTTCCCGAGACATTCCACATCCGGAAGGTGGTCATGCGGTCGACCCCCGACGACCTCATCGCCGTCACGGGCAACATTTTGAAGCACCCTCTAATCCTATGCCAACCTGGTAAAGGAGCGTGGGCCGCCAGGACACTAGCGATGCCGTATTTTCGTATCATCGACATTGCGTTTCTCGGAGTCAAGCTCTACGCCATCACCAAGGCCGAGGACCTCTTTGCTATCCATCTTGCCGAGGACCACGACGGCAAGCCCACTGTCACAACTGTCAAACACATCATCAGGCATGCCCTTGGCCACTATGACGATAGATTCAACGCCGGCGTGTGGCCGAGGACCGACGTTGAGCACGATAAGGCACCGTGGGAAGAAGACAACTGTGACCAGATAGCTTTCGATGATGAGATCCAGCTTGGTGAATGTGAAGAGGGTGAGAGAGAAGGGCACGATTCCATCGTCACCAGCAGACACATCGTCGAGTCACAAGGCAAATTGTTCATGGTTAAGCGAAAGCAGCTCATCAGATTCCTCGCTCCAACCGACAACACTCGCAACGTCCAAGTGTTCGAGGCGGATATGGATGCAGGCGCATGGGTACCAGTGGACGGCGGGCTAGCCGGCGGCCAAGCAATCTTCATCAGTGGTCGCTCCAGCAAGGCAGTTTCTGCTAGCGGAGAAGTGGAACAGGGTGTCATGTATTTTCCCGACACTGATGACGTGTTTGACATGAGAAGCAATACAATTAGGCCATCAACGCCCATTAATCCATGTTATAACCGGTGGATGGCCACCTGGGTTTTTCCACCAGACCTAGTAGTTTAAATAATGACAAGCCATTCATTATATATTTCTTCACATAATGACAAGTATTGTACATCATCCCCATTATTCATTATATATTTCTTCACATATGTGAATTCTGGTGAATGTTAACTTCCCCCGCGGAGAGATGTCTGAACCCCGCTCCCGCGACGCGATAGGCGCCGCAGGAGAACCGCCCCTCGCCACTCCGGCGGCCGGCGTCCACAACCCCTCCACACCCACCCCCGCTGCTCTCGACGGCGGCCCCCTCCCGGAAGGCTCCTGCCCACAGGTGATCCTCGCAGCAAGCCCTCGCCGCGCTCTCCTTCGACGTTCCGTCGGCCCAGGTCTGGCTTTCCAATCTTACACCCAGCTTCGTTTCTCCTCCACCGTTCCGGGCACGGCCGCTAACCTCTCGGTCACGCCGCCCTTCTCCGGACAATGCTTCTCCACCTCCTCTGTAGCCAACATCATGTCCTTTTTCTTCTGTGCCCCCCCTCTCGGATCCTGGTCCTCTGCGACGCGGATATGGTGTTCCGTGTCCATCTTGCGTCCACGCATGTCTCGGCCTTCGTCCTCTCGGCGGGAGGTGCCCACTGCTCGCGCTTCCATCTCGCCTTTCATGGCTCGCTTCCGGCCGCCATTGCGGCAGCAGCCGAGCTCGGTGATGGGCCCCCTCCTGTCAGTCTGACACGCACGTGTAAGCATGGGAAAAAACCCCGCATGGTCCAGGAACCTGAGGGCGCGGCCGGTTTTCGCGGACGCGGGGTGCTGCCCGCTCCACGTGATCGTACACCCGGACATTTAACTAACAAGGACGCTGTCCCCTCAGAGGTCACTTCCTCCTTCAAGGAGACAACGCCTCTGCCTGTCCTCCCTGTTGCCTACGACGAGCGCGCGACCGCCCATACCCTCGAGCCATGCGCTGCGCTTAATGGCAGCAACTCCTCTCCATCTGCCTCCGATACGGCGGACTTCGCTGGAACGCCTGCGCCTGGAACGCGCAGCTTCCTGGAAATTGCCTCTTGCCCCCAGCCCTGCCACTCCATTCCTCCCGACCCCGCTTCAAAACCCTCAGCCTGGACGGGTGATTTCGTTGCCTATCCACTGAACACCTGGTGCGCGAGTGTCGAGACCCCGTTCGCTGCCGTCAGTGCGGTCGTTCCGGCCACCGTCAACGAGCCTGCGACATGCCGTTCCCCCAGCCCACCTTCGTCCCCACGTCCACCTCCCCCCCCGCTGTGCAAAACCCTCCACCTCGCCCCCCTACGCCCTACCCCGCTGCCTCCACGACCTTCATCAACACCCGCTCTAGGCCATGGACGGCAGCCTTCCCATGCCTGCGCCGCTGCGCCTCGGCGCGCTCTTCGACTGGGCGGCGGGCTCCAGCTCTGCGCCTGAGCACGACGTGCACGTCGTGGTGCAGCCACCAGCACCTGCCAACGCCCCGGCGGATGGCTCTGAGAGCGAGGAAGAAGTTGTGTCCGACGAGATCTCCGTGGTTGGCGAGGAGCTCATCGAGGTCTTCATGCCCCCCGGCGACATGGACGCGGCGCGCCCGTTGTCGTCTCCATCGAATCCCCCGCTCCGTTTTCCGACCCGGGCTTGCGGAGGCGTTGTGCCACGCGCTCCCTGGGCAGCACGTCTCAATCGTCGCCTCCTCCATCAGCGATTTCTACGCCAAGTTCCTCTCTCACGGGGACCGCGAGATCGCCATGGCTCATCAGCCGTTCGTCTACGAGGGGGCCACCTTCAGGCTCGTGAGGGAGGAGGAAGCCGACAGGGTTCCTTGCAACCTACCGGTCGTGGCGGTGGTGATCGCCAAGCGCATGTCGGCTGAGCACATTACCCAGCTCGGCGTGACGGCGGCGTTCGGCGAGACCCTCGAGGTCGATCCCACGTGCCTAACGGGCTCTGACCTCTCCCTTGTCCGTGCCGTCGTGCTGCTCAGGGAAGGCGCTTTCGTGCCCGAGGAAATCACGGTGTCCCGCGCTCCGTGGGGATCGAGGCTGGTCTCCCTCCGCAAGATGGTCACCTGGCCGGCGTCCAACTCCTTCAACGAAGACGGGGAGTACATCCCGTTCTTCGGTCCCCCACCTCCGCCTCTCTACCGCCGCCGCCTAGGACGCCTCGCCCTTGCGCCTCCGCCTCGCGCGCCCCTGCGCTTCGTCAACGACGACTCCCGCGGGGAAGCTCCCGGCGGACGTGACGACACCAGCCTGGCGCATGACGTGCTCCTGGCCATCCTGGACAGTGTGGTGTCCTCTCCGCGCCTGGAGGCAACCATCCCCACTTCGGGCTCTTCCGTCTCCTCGTTCACCCTCTCGTGGTGCTCCGGCGTCGCCTCGGACGGTGGGGACTGCTCGCTGAGCTCAGGGCCTCCTATCTCCGTGGCCAGACGCCACGGGGTGGTTATCTCTGAGATCGCAGGCGACACGTTCCCTCCTGCCTCGGAGGCGGACGCGGCGAGTGCTTGCGACAAGATCGTTGCGCGACGCAGCGCACGCCTCGCGCACAAGGCCCCCCAGTTCCCCGAGACGGTGGCCACTCGCGCCGCCAAGTTGAGGGGGTTCAAAGATGCTCTTGAGGGGTGCACTGCTGCGCTCCAGAAACAGGTGAAGAAACACGGCGTCCTCAACTGCGGCCGCCCGCTGCGTCGCCGCACGGTGGACGCCCTGGCTGCAACCCTCTGTGCCTCCGACATGGTGCCTTCTGCGCCAAATGTGTAGTGCCCCCCCCCCCCCCCCCCCCCGCGCTTTGGGCGTCAGAACCGCAGCCCTTCTAACGATCACTCCCCCGGCGCTGCCTGTATCCTCGCTTGTTCCTCGCTCGATGCTGCGGCATCTGTCTGTAACCCCCCCTCGTGCTCCCCTAGGTGTTGTCGCTCTGAACCATGATTAAACGCTTCCGTGATCTTCTGACTGTGTCCTGGAACACCCAGGGCCTCGGTTCCCCCCTCAAGCGTCCCGTCGTTCGTGATGCTCTTGTTAATGCGTGCCCCTCGCTCATCCTTCTTCAGGAAACCAAACTGTCGTCCATCGACCGCCCCACGGCCCTCTCCTTCCTCCCGCGTAATGTTTCTGAATTTCTCACTATCGATGCCGTCGGGAGCGCCAGGGGGATTCTCACGGCTTGGGACCCAAAATTGTTCAGTTTGGACAGCGTGCGTGCAGGGCGTTTCTTCCTGACAGTTACCCTGCTCTCCACCACTTCCGATCTCACCCTAGCTATCACAAATGTGTACGCCCCGGCTGATCACTCTCTCACCTCCGTCTTCCTCGACGAGCTCGAATCCCTTAATAACCTGTTTTCTATCCCATGGTTGATCGCCGGGGATTTCAACCTGATTAGGCACCCCTCCGAGAAGAACACTGACAACTTCAACGCCTCCCTCGCCTCGTCCTTCAACCAAACCATTAGCACCCTGGCTCTGTTTGAGCTCCCCCTCTTGGATCACCTATACACCTGGACGAATAAGCGTGATCCTCCGATCCTTGCGAGACTCGATCGTGCTCTCTTCAACCAGCATTGGAACTTAGCGCTCCCTAGCTCTTCCCTCACCTCGCTCCCTAGACCTACTTCAGATCATGTCCCTCTCCTGGTCACTGCCTCCACGAAAATTCCTCGCACCACCTGCTTCCGATTCGAAAACGCCTGGCTCACCGCCCTTCCTTCCTCCCTGCCACGCTGCCGGCCTGGCTGTCCCGATCGCGATGGGAGATGCTGCCGGTGAGCTTGTTGCTCGGATCAAGTCCTTCTGCAGGGCCGCCAAAGTCTGGAGCCGTGAACAGAAATACAACCCGAGGTTTGAAAATAACTGCAAGTTTGTTTTGGATTTGCTTGACCTGTTCGAAGAGTCTCGTTCTCTTTCCGCCGTGGAAGACGAGCTCCGTTCTCTCTGCAGGGACACGCTCGTGCATCTGGTCTGGGCGTCCGCTGCCTGGTGTTAGCAGCGCGGCAAGTTTCGCGTCGTGCGGGAGGGGGACGAGAATACGAGTTTCTTCCACGCGCGCGCGTCACAGCGGCTGCGTCGCAATGGGATCCGTGCCCTCGACGCCGGGGGGGTCTCCGTGTCCTCGCATGGGGCCAAAGAAGATGCCCTACATGCCTTCTACAGGGACCTGCTGGGGCGCTCGACGCCGGTGACGTGGGATTTCGACATCGACAACCTCTACCTCTCCCACGCCAAGGTCGATGGTGGCGCTCTCATCACCCCCTTCTCCGAGCTGGAGGTCAAGAACGCCGTCTGGTCCATGGATCGTTCCAGTGCCCCCGGATCAGATGGCCTCAGCGCTAGTTTCTACCTCGCGGCCTGGGACACGGTGCGCCCGGCGCTGATGCGCCTGTTCCACGATTTCCACTCGCGCGCCGTAGACCTGGAGAGGATCAACCAGGCCCATGTCGTTATCCTCCCCAAGAAAAGTGGCATGCTGCCTCCGTCTTCCTTCCGGCCAATCTCCCTACAAAACTGCTCGGTGAAGCTGCTCTACAAAGTGCTCACCGCCCGCCTGAAGTCTCAGATCGGCAAGCTTGTTCATGTTGATCAAACGGGGTTCCTATCCGGGCGCAGCATCTCCGAGAACTTCGTTCTCGCGACGGAGATCGTCCAAACCTGCTGGCGCCGCCGTGCTCTGTGCGTTGTGCTCAAGCTCGACTTCGCAAAGGCCTTTGATTCCGTAAGCTGGGCGGGGCTTAGGGCGGTCATGCTAGCGCGGGGCTTCCCGGAACTTTGGTGCGACTGGATCGACGACATCCTTACCTCCTCGCGTTCCGCCGTCATGCTCAACGGAATCCCGGGGCGCTGGATCAAGTGCGCTCGGGGTTTGCGCCAGGGAGACCCTCTCTCCCCCTTCCTCTTCCTCTTGGTCGCTGATGTGCTGCAGCGCCTGCTCAACGACGACCCCGTGCTGCTGCACCCCCTCCTTCCGGCCTCGCCCTGCCCCGTTCTCCAATACGCCGATGACACGCTGCTCATCGTGCGCGCGGACAGGGGTACGGCGGCGCGGCTGCGTGCTGTTCTCGCGTGCTTCGTAAGCGCCACCGGGCTCTCCATCAACTACGGCAAAAGTACGATCATCCCCATGGACGTCGGTGTTGTGGAGCTCGCTGAGTTCCGTGACTCCCTGGGGTGTGCGGTCGAGGGGTTCCCCCAGACGTATCTTGGACTGCCGCTGTCCGCCGAGAAACTACGGCTCACCGCGTTCGCGCCGCTGATCGCCAAAGTTGATCGGTACCTGTCCGGTTGGTGCGCTCTTCTGCTCTCCTACGGCGGCCGCCTCGTCCTCATCAACGCCGTCCTCGACGCTCTCCCCACCTACGCCATGGGTGCCCTCACTCTTCCCGCTGGGATCGTGGCGGCAATTGACAAGATCCGCCGCTCCTTCCTCTGGGCCGGCGCGGATCGCGTGTCCGGAGCGAGGTGCCTCGTCGCGTGGGAGCGTGTGTGCCACCCCAAGCAGGAGGGGGGCCTGGGCGTGCGCTGTCTGGCCATGCAAAACAGATGCCTCCAACTGAAGCTGATGCACCGCCTCTTCCAGGCGCCAGAAGAATCTTGGCCCCGTTGGGTCTGGTCCTCCCTGGACGGCGCGCCCACCAGTGGGATCCTCGAGCTGTCCACCCTCTGCGGAGCTCACTGGCGTGATCTGCGGGCGCTGCTCCCGCTCTACCGTGACCTCTCCAGGGTGCAGGTCGCAGACGGCGCCCGTGTCGCCTTCTGGCTGGATCGATGGCTGCCCGGGGGCGCCCTGGCCTCCTGGATGCCAGAGTTATTCTCCCACAGCGTGTCGCAGTCCATCACGGTGCGTGCGCTGATGACCGGCGGGCTCAACGTCAACCTTGCCCCGCGCCTCTCCGTCGTTGCCAATGCGCAGCGCCGCGTGCTCCTCTCCGCCCTGGAACGCGTGCAACTGCGCGACGGGCCGGACGCACGTTCGCTCCCGCTCTGCGCCAAGAAAGATGGCTCGCTGAGCGCGTCCTCTGCCTACGCCTTGTGCATGCTCGGCGGGGAGGTGAGTGCGGATTTCACCTTCGTTTGGCATGGCTACGCTCCCTCCAGAGTAAAGTTCTTCGCCTGGTTGTTGGTTCAAGAGAGGATTCAGTGCCGAGCCAACCTGCTCCGCAAAAACATCATCTTCCTCGCGGACAGTGGGTGCGCTCTGTGTCCTGCGCCTGTTGAAGACACTGCCCACATCATGTTCGTCTGCCCTTTCGCCCGGGAGTTCTGGCGAGTGCTTGGCTCCCCCCATGCCTCTGTCGGGAGTTCCCGCTCGTGCTTGCCCACTGCCTGCTACCGCTCCTCGTTCCACTGCGTCAACGCTGAGGTCACTGTGCTTCTGGCACCTTCGGAAGCACAGAAACGGGGTGGTCTTCGAGCACAACACCCCCTCCCTACGATCTCTCCTGAAGAACTGTCGCGAAGACGCAATCCTGTGGCGCTCTCGCCTTCCCAAAGAACATCAGGTTGATGTGGATGTGTGGCTCCACCTCCTCTCCTCTGATAGACTGACTCCCTAAAACCTCTCGGTTTCTGTAAAAACCTATACACAACTCCCTCCCTCTTCACCCCTCCCCCGATGTAATGCTTGGTTCTTGGGTTCTTTTCGCCCTTCCCTTGTGGATAAATTGGTAATATATATTCAGGTGGGCGCTCTGTTGCCCCCCGGTGAAAATTCAAAAAAAAATGTTAACTTCCCTCTTGTTTCACTTTTACCTGAGTATTACGATTTCAACTAGATCATGATCGCACGCTTTGCCACGACCGTCTATTTTTCGATGTAATAATAGGATTTTTTGTAAATCCACCCAGACAGAAAATTAGACAGAAATTATACTATTTTTTACATTTTTGTCTTATCTAGTTATTAGAGGGAAAATACCGTCCCAAATAGTTTTACAGAATTACAACGCTGGCTGAATGACTCGCCTACACCCATCCAGATTCAACTACATACTTCCACACCCAGCTGTAAGCCAAATCTACCACCTGCACATCATCCCTAACTAATGGCAGAACTCATGGCTTAAGGAGTCATGCTCAGATTTTGAGAAATACGCCCTTGGCCAGGACCACGACGGCAAGCCCACTGTCACAACTGTCAAACACATCATCAGGCATGCCCTTGGCCACTATGACGATAGATTCAACGCCGGCGTGTGGCCGAGGACCGACGTTGAGCACGATAAGGCACCGTGGGAAGAAGACAACTGTGACCAGATAGCTTTCGATGATGAGATCCAGCTTGGTGAATGTGAAGAGGGTGAGAGAGAAGGGCACGATTCCATCGTCACCAGCAGACACATCGTCGAGTCACAAGGCAAATTGTTCATGGTTAAGCGAAAGCAGCTCATCAGATTCCTCGCTCCAACCGACAACACTCGCAACGTCCAAGTGTTCGAGGCGGATATGGATGCAGGCGCATGGGTACCAGTGGACGGCGGGCTAGCCGGCGGCCAAGCAATCTTCATCAGTGGTCGCTCCAGCAAGGCAGTTTCTGCTAGCGGAGAAGTGGAACAGGGTGTCATGTATTTTCCCGACACTGATGACGTGTTTGACATGAGAAGCAATACAATTAGGCCATCAACGCCCATTAATCCATGTTATAACCGGTGGATGGCCACCTGGGTTTTTCCACCAGACCTAGTAGTTTAAATAATGACAAGCCATTCATTATATATTTCTTCACATAATGACAAGTATTGTACATCATCCCCATTATTCATTATATATTTCTTCACATATGTGAATTCTGGTGAATGTTAACTTCCCCCGCGGAGAGATGTCTGAACCCCGCTCCCGCGACGCGATAGGCGCCGCAGGAGAACCGCCCCTCGCCACTCCGGCGGCCGGCGTCCACAACCCCTCCACACCCACCCCCGCTGCTCTCGACGGCGGCCCCCTCCCGGAAGGCTCCTGCCCACAGGTGATCCTCGCAGCAAGCCCTCGCCGCGCTCTCCTTCGACGTTCCGTCGGCCCAGGTCTGGCTTTCCAATCTTACACCCAGCTTCGTTTCTCCTCCACCGTTCCGGGCACGGCCGCTAACCTCTCGGTCACGCCGCCCTTCTCCGGACAATGCTTCTCCACCTCCTCTGTAGCCAACATCATGTCCTTTTTCTTCTGTGCCCCCCCTCTCGGATCCTGGTCCTCTGCGACGCGGATATGGTGTTCCGTGTCCATCTTGCGTCCACGCATGTCTCGGCCTTCGTCCTCTCGGCGGGAGGTGCCCACTGCTCGCGCTTCCATCTCGCCTTTCATGGCTCGCTTCCGGCCGCCATTGCGGCAGCAGCCGAGCTCGGTGATGGGCCCCCTCCTGTCAGTCTGACACGCACGTGTAAGCATGGGAAAAAAACCCCGCATGGTCCAGGAACCTGAGGGCGCGGCCGGTTTTCGCGGACGCGGGGTGCTGCCCGCTCCACGTGATCGTACACCCGGACATTTAACTAACAAGGACGCTGTCCCCTCAGAGGTCACTTCCTCCTTCAAGGAGACAACGCCTCTGCCTGTCCCCCCTGTTGCCTACGACGAGCGCGCGACCGCCCATACCCTCGAGCCATGCGCTGCGCTTAATGGCAGCAACTCCTCTCCATCTGCCTCCGATACGGCGGACTTCGCTGGAACGCCTGCGCCTGGAACGCGCAGCTTCCTGGAAATTGCCTCTTGCCCCCAGCCCTGCCACTCCATTCCTCCCGACCCCGCTTCAAAACCCTCAGCCTGGACGGGTGCTTTCGTTGCCTATCCACTGAACACCTGGTGCGCGAGTGTCGAGACCCCGTTCGCTGCCGTCAGTGCGGTCGTTCCGGCCACCGTCAACGAGCCTGCGACATGCCGTTCCCCCAGCCCACCTTCGTCCCCACGTCCACCTCCCCCCCCGCTGTGCAAAACCCTCCACCTCGCCCCCCTACGCCCTACCCCGCTGCCTCCACGACCTTCATCAACACCCGCTCTAGGCCATGGACGGCAGCCTTCCCATGCCTGCGCCGCTGCGCCTCGGCGCGCTCTTCGACTGGGCGGCGGGCTCCAGCTCTGCGCCTGAGCACGACGTGCACGTCGTGGTGCAGCCACCAGCACCTGCCAACGCCCCGGCGGATGGCTCTGAGAGCGAGGAAGAAGTTGTGTCCGACGAGATCTCCGTGGTTGGCGAGGAGCTCATCGAGGTCTTCATGCCCCCCGGCGACATGGACGCGGCGCGCCCGTTGTCGTCTCCATCGAATCCCCCGCTCCGTTTTCCGACCCGGGCTTGCGGAGGCGTTGTGCCACGCGCTCCCTGGGCAGCACGTCTCAATCGTCGCCTCCTCCATCAGCGATTTCTACGCCAAGTTCCTCTCTCACGGGGACCGCGAGATCGCCATGGCTCATCAGCCGTTCGTCTACGAGGGGGCCACCTTCAGGCTCGTGAGGGAGGAGGAAGCCGACAGGGTTCCTTGCAACCTACCGGTCGTGGCGGTGGTGATCGCCAAGCGCATGTCGGCTGAGCACATTACCCAGCTCGGCGTGACGGCGGCGTTCGGCGAGACCCTCGAGGTCGATCCCACGTGCCTAACGGGCTCTGACCTCTCCCTTGTCCGTGCCGTCGTGCTGCTCAGGGAAGGCGCTTTCGTGCCCGAGGAAATCACGGTGTCCCGCGCTCCGTGGGGATCGAGGCTGGTCTCCCTCCGCAAGATGGTCACCTGGCCGGCGTCCAACTCCTTCAACGAAGACGGGGAGTACATCCCGTTCTTCGGTCCCCCACCTCCGCCTCTCTACCGCCGCCGCCTAGGACGCCTCGCCCTTGCGCCTCCGCCTCGCGCGCCCCTGCGCTTCGTCAACGACGACTCCCGCGGGGAAGCTCCCGGCGGACGTGACGACACCAGCCTGGCGCATGACGTGCTCCTGGCCATCCTGGACAGTGTGGTGTCCTCTCCGCGCCTGGAGGCAACCATCCCCACTTCGGGCTCTTCCGTCTCCTCGTTCACCCTCTCGTGGTGCTCCGGCGTCGCCTCGGACGGTGGGGACTGCTCGCTGAGCTCAGGGCCTCCTATCTCCGTGGCCAGACGCCACGGGGTGGTTATCTCTGAGATCGCAGGCGACACGTTCCCTCCTGCCTCGGAGGCGGACGCGGCGAGTGCTTGCGACAAGATCGTTGCGCGACGCAGCGCACGCCTCGCGCACAAGGCCCCCCAGTTCCCCGAGACGGTGGCCACTCGCGCCGCCAAGTTGAGGGGGTTCAAAGATGCTCTTGAGGGGTGCACT
Organism: Alopecurus myosuroides; assembly: GCA_028641055.1. Lineage (NCBI taxonomy): Eukaryota > Viridiplantae > Streptophyta > Magnoliopsida > Poales > Poaceae > Alopecurus > Alopecurus myosuroides. The sequence continues at coordinate 42,408,942 of CM054060.1, forward strand.
GCTGCGCTCCAGAAACAGGTGAAGAAACACGGCGTCCTCAACTGCGGCCGCCCGCTGCGTCGCCGCACGGTGGACGCCCTGGCTGCAACCCTCTGTGCCTCCGACATGGTGCCTTCTGCGCCAAATGTGTAGTGCCCCCCCCCCCCCGCGCTTTGGGCGTCAGAACCGCAGCCCTTCTAACGATCACTCCCCCGGCGCTGCCTGTATCCTCGCTTGTTCCTCGCTCGATGCTGCGGCATCTGTCTGTAACCCCCCCTCGTGCTCCCCTAGGTGTTGTCGCTCTGAACCATGATTAAACGCTTCCGTGATCTTCTGACTGTGTCCTGGAACACCCAGGGCCTCGGTTCCCCCCTCAAGCGTCCCGTCGTTCGTGATGCTCTTGTTAATGCGTGCCCCTCGCTCATCCTTCTTCAGGAAACCAAACTGTCGTCCATCGACCGCCCCACGGCCCTCTCCTTCCTCCCGCGTAATGTTTCTGAATTTCTCACTATCGATGCCGTCGGGAGCGCCAGGGGGATTCTCACGGCTTGGGACCCAAAATTGTTCAGTTTGGACAGCGTGCGTGCAGGGCGTTTCTTCCTGACAGTTACCCTGCTCTCCACCACTTCCGATCTCACCCTAGCTATCACAAATGTGTACGCCCCGGCTGATCACTCTCTCACCTCCGTCTTCCTCGACGAGCTCGAATCCCTTAATAACCTGTTTTCTATCCCATGGTTGATCGCCGGGGATTTCAACCTGATTAGGCACCCCTCCGAGAAGAACACTGACAACTTCAACGCCTCCCTCGCCTCGTCCTTCAACCAAACCATTAGCACCCTGGCTCTGTTTGAGCTCCCCCTCTTGGATCACCTATACACCTGGACGAATAAGCGTGATCCTCCGATCCTTGCGAGACTCGATCGTGCTCTCTTCAACCAGCATTGGAACTTAGCGCTCCCTAGCTCTTCCCTCACCTCGCTCCCTAGACCTACTTCAGATCATGTCCCTCTCCTGGTCACTGCCTCCACGAAAATTCCTCGCACCACCTGCTTCCGATTCGAAAACGCCTGGCTCACCGCCCTTCCTTCCTCCCTGCCACGCTGCCGGCCTGGCTGTCCCGATCGCGATGGGAGATGCTGCCGGTGAGCTTGTTGCTCGGATCAAGTCCTTCTGCAGGGCCGCCAAAGTCTGGAGCCGTGAACAGAAATACAACCCGAGGTTTGAAAATAACTGCAAGTTTGTTTTGGATTTGCTTGACCTGTTCGAAGAGTCTCGTTCTCTTTCCGCCGTGGAAGACGAGCTCCGTTCTCTCTGCAGGGACACGCTCGTGCATCTGGTCTGGGCGTCCGCTGCCTGGTGTTAGCAGCGCGGCAAGTTTCGCGTCGTGCGGGAGGGGGACGAGAATACGAGTTTCTTCCACGCGCGCGCGTCACAGCGGCTGCGTCGCAATGGGATCCGTGCCCTCGACGCCGGGGGGGTCTCCGTGTCCTCGCATGGGGCCAAAGAAGATGCCCTACATGCCTTCTACAGGGACCTGCTGGGGCGCTCGACGCCGGTGACGTGGGATTTCGACATCGACAACCTCTACCTCTCCCACGCCAAGGTCGATGGTGGCGCTCTCATCACCCCCTTCTCCGAGCTGGAGGTCAAGAACGCCGTCTGGTCCATGGATCGTTCCAGTGCCCCCGGATCAGATGGCCTCAGCGCTAGTTTCTACCTCGCGGCCTGGGACACGGTGCGCCCGGCGCTGATGCGCCTGTTCCACGATTTCCACTCGCGCGCCGTAGACCTGGAGAGGATCAACCAGGCCCATGTCGTTATCCTCCCCAAGAAAAGTGGCATGCTGCCTCCGTCTTCCTTCCGGCCAATCTCCCTACAAAACTGCTCGGTGAAGCTGCTCTACAAAGTGCTCACCGCCCGCCTGAAGTCTCAGATCGGCAAGCTTGTTCATGTTGATCAAACGGGGTTCCTATCCGGGCGCAGCATCTCCGAGAACTTCGTTCTCGCGACGGAGATCGTCCAAACCTGCTGGCGCCGCCGTGCTCTGTGCGTTGTGCTCAAGCTCGACTTCGCAAAGGCCTTTGATTCCGTAAGCTGGGCGGGGCTTAGGGCGGTCATGCTAGCGCGGGGCTTCCCGGAACTTTGGTGCGACTGGATCGACGACATCCTTACCTCCTCGCGTTCCGCCGTCATGCTCAACGGAATCCCGGGGCGCTGGATCAAGTGCGCTCGGGGTTTGCGCCAGGGAGACCCTCTCTCCCCCTTCCTCTTCCTCTTGGTCGCTGATGTGCTGCAGCGCCTGCTCAACGACGACCCCGTGCTGCTGCACCCCCTCCTTCCGGCCTCGCCCTGCCCCGTTCTCCAATACGCCGATGACACGCTGCTCATCGTGCGCGCGGACAGGGGTACGGCGGCGCGGCTGCGTGCTGTTCTCGCGTGCTTCGTAAGCGCCACCGGGCTCTCCATCAACTACGGCAAAAGTACGATCATCCCCATGGACGTCGGTGTTGTGGAGCTCGCTGAGTTCCGTGACTCCCTGGGGTGTGCGGTCGAGGGGTTCCCCCAGACGTATCTTGGACTGCCGCTGTCCGCCGAGAAACTACGGCTCACCGCGTTCGCGCCGCTGATCGCCAAAGTTGATCGGTACCTGTCCGGTTGGTGCGCTCTTCTGCTCTCCTACGGCGGCCGCCTCGTCCTCATCAACGCCGTCCTCGACGCTCTCCCCACCTACGCCATGGGTGCCCTCACTCTTCCCGCTGGGATCGTGGCGGCAATTGACAAGATCCGCCGCTCCTTCCTCTGGGCCGGCGCGGATCGCGTGTCCGGAGCGAGGTGCCTCGTCGCGTGGGAGCGTGTGTGCCGCCCCAAGCAGGAGGGGGGCCTGGGCGTGCGCTGTCTGGCCATGCAAAACAGATGCCTCCAACTGAAGCTGATGCACCGCCTCTTCCAGGCGCCAGAAGAATCTTGGCCCCGTTGGGTCTGGTCCTCCCTGGACGGCGCGCCCACCAGTGGGATCCTCGAGCTGTCCACCCTCTGCGGAGCTCACTGGCGTGATCTGCGGGCGCTGCTCCCGCTCTACCGTGACCTCTCCAGGGTGCAGGTCGCAGACGGCGCCCGTGTCGCCTTCTGGCTGGATCGATGGCTGCCCGGGGGCGCCCTGGCCTCCTGGATGCCAGAGTTATTCTCCCACAGCGTGTCGCAGTCCATCACGGTGCGTGCGCTGATGACCGGCGGGCTCAACGTCAACCTTGCCCCGCGCCTCTCCGTCGTTGCCAATGCGCAGCGCCGCGTGCTCCTCTCCGCCCTGGAACGCGTGCAACTGCGCGACGGGCCGGACGCACGTTCGCTCCCGCTCTGCGCCAAGAAAGATGGCTCGCTGAGCGCGTCCTCTGCCTACGCCTTGTGCATGCTCGGCGGGGAGGTGAGTGCGGATTTCACCTTCGTTTGGCATGGCTACGCTCCCTCCAGAGTAAAGTTCTTCGCCTGGTTGTTGGTTCAAGAGAGGATTCAGTGCCGAGCCAACCTGCTCCGCAAAAACATCATCTTCCTCGCGGACAGTGGGTGCGCTCTGTGTCCTGCGCCTGTTGAAGACACTGCCCACATCATGTTCGTCTGCCCTTTCGCCCGGGAGTTCTGGCGAGTGCTTGGCTCCCCCCATGCCTCTGTCGGGAGTTCCCGCTCGTGCTTGCCCACTGCCTGCTACCGCTCCTCGTTCCACTGCGTCAACGCTGAGGTCACTGTGCTTCTGGCACCTTCGGAAGCACAGAAACGGGGTGGTCTTCGAGCACAACACCCCCTCCCTACGATCTCTCCTGAAGAACTGTCGCGAAGACGCAATCCTGTGGCGCTCTCGCCTTCCCAAAGAACATCAGGTTGATGTGGATGTGTGGCTCCACCTCCTCTCCTCTGATAGACTGACTCCCTAAAACCTCTCGGTTTCTGTAAAAACCTATACACAACTCCCTCCCTCTTCACCCCTCCCCCGATGTAATGCTTGGTTCTTGGGTTCTTTTCGCCCTTCCCTTGTGGATAAATTGGTAATATATATTCAGGTGGGCGCTCTGTTGCCCCCCGGTGAAAATTCAAAAAAAAATGTTAACTTCCCTCTTGTTTCACTTTTACCTGAGTATTACGATTTCAACTAGATCATGATCGCACGCTTTGCCACGACCGTCTATTTTTCGATGTAATAATAGGATTTTTTGTAAATCCACCCAGACAGAAAATTAGACAGAAATTATACTATTTTTTACATTTTTGTCTTATCTAGTTATTAGAGGGAAAATACCGTCCCAAATAGTTTTACAGAATTACAACGCTGGCTGAATGACTCGCCTACACCCATCCAGATTCAACTACATACTTCCACACCCAGCTGTAAGCCAAATCTACCACCTGCACATCATCCCTAACTAATGGCAGAACTCATGGCTTAAGGAGTCATGCTCAGATTTTGAGAAATACGCCCTTGGCCAGGACCACGACGGCAAGCCCACTGTCACAACTGTCAAACACATCATCAGGCATGCCCTTGGCCACTATGACGATAGATTCAACGCCGGCGTGTGGCCGAGGACCGACGTTGAGCACGATAAGGCACCGTGGGAAGAAGACAACTGTGACCAGATAGCTTTCGATGATGAGATCCAGCTTGGTGAATGTGAAGAGGGTGAGAGAGAAGGGCACGATTCCATCGTCACCAGCAGACACATCGTCGAGTCACAAGGCAAATTGTTCATGGTTAAGCGAAAGCAGCTCATCAGATTCCTCGCTCCAACCGACAACACTCGCAACGTCCAAGTGTTCGAGGCGGATATGGATGCAGGCGCATGGGTACCAGTGGACGGCGGGCTAGCCGGCGGCCAAGCAATCTTCATCAGTGGTCGCTCCAGCAAGGCAGTTTCTGCTAGCGGAGAAGTGGAACAGGGTGTCATGTATTTTCCCGACACTGATGACGTGTTTGACATGAGAAGCAATACAATTAGGCCATCAACGCCCATTAATCCATGTTATAACCGGTGGATGGCCACCTGGGTTTTTCCACCAGACCTAGTAGTTTAAATAATGACAAGCCATTCATTATATATTTCTTCACATAATGACAAGTATTGTACATCATCCCCATTATTCATTATATATTTCTTCACATATGTGAATTCTGGTGAATGTTAACTTCCCCCGCGGAGAGATGTCTGAACCCCGCTCCCGCGACGCGATAGGCGCCGCAGGAGAACCGCCCCTCGCCACTCCGGCGGCCGGCGTCCACAACCCCTCCACACCCACCCCCGCTGCTCTCGACGGCGGCCCCCTCCCGGAAGGCTCCTGCCCACAGGTGATCCTCGCAGCAAGCCCTCGCCGCGCTCTCCTTCGACGTTCCGTCGGCCCAGGTCTGGCTTTCCAATCTTACACCCAGCTTCGTTTCTCCTCCACCGTTCCGGGCACGGCCGCTAACCTCTCGGTCACGCCGCCCTTCTCCGGACAATGCTTCTCCACCTCCTCTGTAGCCAACATCATGTCCTTTTTCTTCTGTGCCCCCCCTCTCGGATCCTGGTCCTCTGCGACGCGGATATGGTGTTCCGTGTCCATCTTGCGTCCACGCATGTCTCGGCCTTCGTCCTCTCGGCGGGAGGTGCCCACTGCTCGCGCTTCCATCTCGCCTTTCATGGCTCGCTTCCGGCCGCCATTGCGGCAGCAGCCGAGCTCGGTGATGGGCCCCCTCCTGTCAGTCTGACACGCACGTGTAAGCATGGGAAAAAACCCCGCATGGTCCAGGAACCTGAGGGCGCGGCCGGTTTTCGCGGACGCGGGGTGCTGCCCGCTCCACGTGATCGTACACCCGGACATTTAACTAACAAGGACGCTGTCCCCTCAGAGGTCACTTCCTCCTTCAAGGAGACAACGCCTCTGCCTGTCCCCCCTGTTGCCTACGACGAGCGCGCGACCGCCCATACCCTCGAGCCATGCGCTGCGCTTAATGGCAGCAACTCCTCTCCATCTGCCTCCGATACGGCGGACTTCGCTGGAACGCCTGCGCCTGGAACGCGCAGCTTCCTGGAAATTGCCTCTTGCCCCCAGCCCTGCCACTCCATTCCTCCCGACCCCGCTTCAAAACCCTCAGCCTGGACGGGTGCTTTCGTTGCCTATCCACTGAACACCTGGTGCGCGAGTGTCGAGACCCCGTTCGCTGCCGTCAGTGCGGTCGTTCCGGCCACCGTCAACGAGCCTGCGACATGCCGTTCCCCCAGCCCACCTTCGTCCCCACGTCCACCTCCCCCCCCGCTGTGCAAAACCCTCCACCTCGCCCCCCTACGCCCTACCCCGCTGCCTCCACGACCTTCATCAACACCCGCTCTAGGCCATGGACGGCAGCCTTCCCATGCCTGCGCCGCTGCGCCTCGGCGCGCTCTTCGACTGGGCGGCGGGCTCCAGCTCTGCGCCTGAGCACGACGTGCACGTCGTGGTGCAGCCACCAGCACCTGCCAACGCCCCGGCGGATGGCTCTGAGAGCGAGGAAGAAGTTGTGTCCGACGAGATCTCCGTGGTTGGCGAGGAGCTCATCGAGGTCTTCATGCCCCCCGGCGACATGGACGCGGCGCGCCCGTTGTCGTCTCCATCGAATCCCCCGCTCCGTTTTCCGACCCGGGCTTGCGGAGGCGTTGTGCCACGCGCTCCCTGGGCAGCACGTCTCAATCGTCGCCTCCTCCATCAGCGATTTCTACGCCAAGTTCCTCTCTCACGGGGACCGCGAGATCGCCATGGCTCATCAGCCGTTCGTCTACGAGGGGGCCACCTTCAGGCTCGTGAGGGAGGAGGAAGCCGACAGGGTTCCTTGCAACCTACCGGTCGTGGCGGTGGTGATCGCCAAGCGCATGTCGGCTGAGCACATTACCCAGCTCGGCGTGACGGCGGCGTTCGGCGAGACCCTCGAGGTCGATCCCACGTGCCTAACGGGCTCTGACCTCTCCCTTGTCCGTGCCGTCGTGCTGCTCAGGGAAGGCGCTTTCGTGCCCGAGGAAATCACGGTGTCCCGCGCTCCGTGGGGATCGAGGCTGGTCTCCCTCCGCAAGATGGTCACCTGGCCGGCGTCCAACTCCTTCAACGAAGACGGGGAGTACATCCCGTTCTTCGGTCCCCCACCTCCGCCTCTCTACCGCCGCCGCCTAGGACGCCTCGCCCTTGCGCCTCCGCCTCGCGCGCCCCTGCGCTTCGTCAACGACGACTCCCGCGGGGAAGCTCCCGGCGGACGTGACGACACCAGCCTGGCGCATGACGTGCTCCTGGCCATCCTGGACAGTGTGGTGTCCTCTCCGCGCCTGGAGGCAACCATCCCCACTTCGGGCTCTTCCGTCTCCTCGTTCACCCTCTCGTGGTGCTCCGGCGTCGCCTCGGACGGTGGGGACTGCTCGCTGAGCTCAGGGCCTCCTATCTCCGTGGCCAGACGCCACGGGGTGGTTATCTCTGAGATCGCAGGCGACACGTTCCCTCCTGCCTCGGAGGCGGACGCGGCGAGTGCTTGCGACAAGATCGTTGCGCGACGCAGCGCACGCCTCGCGCACAAGGCCCCCCAGTTCCCCGAGACGGTGGCCACTCGCGCCGCCAAGTTGAGGGGGTTCAAAGATGCTCTTGAGGGGTGCACTGCTGCGCTCCAGAAACAGGTGAAGAAACACGGCGTCCTCAACTGCGGCCGCCCGCTGCGTCGCCGCACGGTGGACGCCCTGGCTGCAACCCTCTGTGCCTCCGACATGGTGCCTTCTGCGCCAAATGTGTAGTGCCCCCCCCCCCCCCCCCCCCCCCCCGCGCTTTGGGCGTCAGAACCGCAGCCCTTCTAACGATCACTCCCCCGGCGCTGCCTGTATCCTCGCTTGTTCCTCGCTCGATGCTGCGGCATCTGTCTGTAACCCCCCCTCGTGCTCCCCTAGGTGTTGTCGCTCTGAACCATGATTAAACGCTTCCGTGATCTTCTGACTGTGTCCTGGAACACCCAGGGCCTCGGTTCCCCCCTCAAGCGTCCCGTCGTTCGTGATGCTCTTGTTAATGCGTGCCCCTCGCTCATCCTTCTTCAGGAAACCAAACTGTCGTCCATCGACCGCCCCACGGCCCTCTCCTTCCTCCCGCGTAATGTTTCTGAATTTCTCACTATCGATGCCGTCGGGAGCGCCAGGGGGATTCTCACGGCTTGGGACCCAAAATTGTTCAGTTTGGACAGCGTGCGTGCAGGGCGTTTCTTCCTGACAGTTACCCTGCTCTCCACCACTTCCGATCTCACCCTAGCTATCACAAATGTGTACGCCCCGGCTGATCACTCTCTCACCTCCGTCTTCCTCGACGAGCTCGAATCCCTTAATAACCTGTTTTCTATCCCATGGTTGATCGCCGGGGATTTCAACCTGATTAGGCACCCCTCCGAGAAGAACACTGACAACTTCAACGCCTCCCTCGCCTCGTCCTTCAACCAAACCATTAGCACCCTGGCTCTGTTTGAGCTCCCCCTCTTGGATCACCTATACACCTGGACGAATAAGCGTGATCCTCCGATCCTTGCGAGACTCGATCGTGCTCTCTTCAACCAGCATTGGAACTTAGCGCTCCCTAGCTCTTCCCTCACCTCGCTCCCTAGACCTACTTCAGATCATGTCCCTCTCCTGGTCACTGCCTCCACGAAAATTCCTCGCACCACCTGCTTCCGATTCGAAAACGCCTGGCTCACCGCCCTTCCTTCCTCCCTGCCACGCTGCCGGCCTGGCTGTCCCGATCGCGATGGGAGATGCTGCCGGTGAGCTTGTTGCTCGGATCAAGTCCTTCTGCAGGGCCGCCAAAGTCTGGAGCCGTGAACAGAAATACAACCCGAGGTTTGAAAATAACTGCAAGTTTGTTTTGGATTTGCTTGACCTGTTCGAAGAGTCTCGTTCTCTTTCCGCCGTGGAAGACGAGCTCCGTTCTCTCTGCAGGGACACGCTCGTGCATCTGGTCTGGGCGTCCGCTGCCTGGTGTTAGCAGCGCGGCAAGTTTCGCGTCGTGCGGGAGGGGGACGAGAATACGAGTTTCTTCCACGCGCGCGCGTCACAGCGGCTGCGTCGCAATGGGATCCGTGCCCTCGACGCCGGGGGGGTCTCCGTGTCCTCGCATGGGGCCAAAGAAGATGCCCTACATGCCTTCTACAGGGACCTGCTGGGGCGCTCGACGCCGGTGACGTGGGATTTCGACATCGACAACCTCTACCTCTCCCACGCCAAGGTCGATGGTGGCGCTCTCATCACCCCCTTCTCCGAGCTGGAGGTCAAGAACGCCGTCTGGTCCATGGATCGTTCCAGTGCCCCCGGATCAGATGGCCTCAGCGCTAGTTTCTACCTCGCGGCCTGGGACACGGTGCGCCCGGCGCTGATGCGCCTGTTCCACGATTTCCACTCGCGCGCCGTAGACCTGGAGAGGATCAACCAGGCCCATGTCGTTATCCTCCCCAAGAAAAGTGGCATGCTGCCTCCGTCTTCCTTCCGGCCAATCTCCCTACAAAACTGCTCGGTGAAGCTGCTCTACAAAGTGCTCACCGCCCGCCTGAAGTCTCAGATCGGCAAGCTTGTTCATGTTGATCAAACGGGGTTCCTATCCGGGCGCAGCATCTCCGAGAACTTCGTTCTCGCGACGGAGATCGTCCAAACCTGCTGGCGCCGCCGTGCTCTGTGCGTTGTGCTCAAGCTCGACTTCGCAAAGGCCTTTGATTCCGTAAGCTGGGCGGGGCTTAGGGCGGTCATGCTAGCGCGGGGCTTCCCGGAACTTTGGTGCGACTGGATCGACGACATCCTTACCTCCTCGCGTTCCGCCGTCATGCTCAACGGAATCCCGGGGCGCTGGATCAAGTGCGCTCGGGGTTTGCGCCAGGGAGACCCTCTCTCCCCCTTCCTCTTCCTCTTGGTCGCTGATGTGCTGCAGCGCCTGCTCAACGACGACCCCGTGCTGCTGCACCCCCTCCTTCCGGCCTCGCCCTGCCCCGTTCTCCAATACGCCGATGACACGCTGCTCATCGTGCGCGCGGACAGGGGTACGGCGGCGCGGCTGCGTGCTGTTCTCGCGTGCTTCGTAAGCGCCACCGGGCTCTCCATCAACTACGGCAAAAGTACGATCATCCCCATGGACGTCGGTGTTGTGGAGCTCGCTGAGTTCCGTGACTCCCTGGGGTGTGCGGTCGAGGGGTTCCCCCAGACGTATCTTGGACTGCCGCTGTCCGCCGAGAAACTACGGCTCACCGCGTTCGCGCCGCTGATCGCCAAAGTTGATCGGTACCTGTCCGGTTGGTGCGCTCTTCTGCTCTCCTACGGCGGCCGCCTCGTCCTCATCAACGCCGTCCTCGACGCTCTCCCCACCTACGCCATGGGTGCCCTCACTCTTCCCGCTGGGATCGTGGCGGCAATTGACAAGATCCGCCGCTCCTTCCTCTGGGCCGGCGCGGATCGCGTGTCCGGAGCGAGGTGCCTCGTCGCGTGGGAGCGTGTGTGCCGCCCCAAGCAGGAGGGGGGCCTGGGCGTGCGCTGTCTGGCCATGCAAAACAGATGCCTCCAACTGAAGCTGATGCACCGCCTCTTCCAGGCGCCAGAAGAATCTTGGCCCCGTTGGGTCTGGTCCTCCCTGGACGGCGCGCCCACCAGTGGGATCCTCGAGCTGTCCACCCTCTGCGGAGCTCACTGGCGTGATCTGCGGGCGCTGCTCCCGCTCTACCGTGACCTCTCCAGGGTGCAGGTCGCAGACGGCGCCCGTGTCGCCTTCTGGCTGGATCGATGGCTGCCCGGGGGCGCCCTGGCCTCCTGGATGCCAGAGTTATTCTCCCACAGCGTGTCGCAGTCCATCACGGTGCGTGCGCTGATGACCGGCGGGCTCAACGTCAACCTTGCCCCGCGCCTCTCCGTCGTTGCCAATGCGCAGCGCCGCGTGCTCCTCTCCGCCCTGGAACGCGTGCAACTGCGCGACGGGCCGGACGCACGTTCGCTCCCGCTCTGCGCCAAGAAAGATGGCTCGCTGAGCGCGTCCTCTGCCTACGCCTTGTGCATGCTCGGCGGGGAGGTGAGTGCGGATTTCACCTTCGTTTGGCATGGCTACGCTCCCTCCAGAGTAAAGTTCTTCGCCTGGTTGTTGGTTCAAGAGAGGATTCAGTGCCGAGCCAACCTGCTCCGCAAAAACATCATCTTCCTCGCGGACAGTGGGTGCGCTCTGTGTCCTGCGCCTGTTGAAGACACTGCCCACATCATGTTCGTCTGCCCTTTCGCCCGGGAGTTCTGGCGAGTGCTTGGCTCCCCCCATGCCTCTGTCGGGAGTTCCCGCTCGTGCTTGCCCACTGCCTGCTACCGCTCCTCGTTCCACTGCGTCAACGCTGAGGTCACTGTGCTTCTGGCACCTTCGGAAGCACAGAAACGGGGTGGTCTTCGAGCACAACACCCCCTCCCTACGATCTCTCCTGAAGAACTGTCGCGAAGACGCAATCCTGTGGCGCTCTCGCCTTCCCAAAGAACATCAGGTTGATGTGGATGTGTGGCTCCACCTCCTCTCCTCTGATAGACTGACTCCCTAAAACCTCTCGGTTTCTGTAAAAACCTATACACAACTCCCTCCCTCTTCACCCCTCCCCCGATGTAATGCTTGGTTCTTGGGTTCTTTTCGCCCTTCCCTTGTGGATAAATTGGTAATATATATTCAGGTGGGCGCTCTGTTGCCCCCCGGTGAAAATTCAAAAAAAAATGTTAACTTCCCTCTTGTTTCACTTTTACCTGAGTATTACGATTTCAACTAGATCATGATCGCACGCTTTGCCACGACCGTCTATTTTTCGATGTAATAATAGGATTTTTTGTAAATCCACCCAGACAGAAAATTAGACAGAAATTATACTATTTTTTACATTTTTGTCTTATCTAGTTATTAGAGGGAAAATACCGTCCCAAATAGTTTTACAGAATTACAACGCTGGCTGAATGACTCGCCTACACCCATCCAGATTCAACTACATACTTCCACACCCAGCTGTAAGCCAAATCTACCACCTGCACATCATCCCTAACTAATGGCAGAACTCATGGCTTAAGGAGTCATGCTCAGATTTTGAGAAATACGCCGGCCTCTTCCCTTCCAAATATGCCAGAGTGCGGAAGCGCTGTCGGATTGCAGCCTCATCTTCGCGATCTTGAGATTGATGTGAGTACGATTACATCACCAACGGGATTTGATCTCATAACGCTTTGTGTATTCGAGGGTATGTTTCCAATTTTTGGGGATGTTACACATTGCAAAGGGGTCCCCTTTCCAGTTTCCAATGAAATATCTCGGGTTGCAGCTAGCTTTGCGCCCTCTCACGAAGACGGAGAGGCAACCAATGATTGATAAGCGGGCGCTAGATTTCTAGCTCTGATCTTTTTCTTTGTCCTCGGCCGTGTCATGTTTGCTTCTCCTATATCAATATAAAAGGCAAAGTTTTTGCCTTGTTTCAAAAAAAAGATAAGGTTATAACTTGTGTATTTTCGTGGCAACGTGACCTAGGCTCAGTTCTTTTGCTAGCTTATTAAATAAGCCGTCTCTTCCCTATCTTCTCCCATAAGCCCGCTAGCTTATTACTCGACGCTTCTAAACTAATTATGTCATAACTAAACTATATGGCTCGAGTAATAAGCCGGACGGCTTATGGGAAAAGCTGGGGGGTGGGCAGCTTATTTTTTAAGCTCACAAAAGAACTGGGCCTAGTCCAACGTGCGGGTCTCCTGGTGCAGGTGAAGCCAGTTGTGTCGGCCCAGCCTATGCATCAACTGCTGGTTGTTGTTGTTGTTGCTGCCCATTGTTGGCTGTTGGACGCTGTTTATAAGTGGATAAGAGTTTTTTTTTCGGCAAAAGAAGATATAAATGGACGCTATTGCCTAGTATCATGGGAATCGATCTGTAAACCTTATTCCTACGCCGGGCTGGGTGGCAAGAACCTCAGATATCAGAACTTGAGTCTACGGGTACGATGGGAGTGGCTACGATGCACCGACTCTGATCGGCAATGGCAGGGGCTTCCGACCTTCAATGACAAAACGATGAAAGATGCCTTCAACAATTTGATAAAAAAAAACGAGGTAGGAATGGCTTAAAGACCCCCCCCTTTTTTTTTGACTTGACCGATGGATAGCTGGTATACATTGGGCCTTAGTTAACATATGTAATGTCCGTCGGGCCCCACTAAATATATGTAAAGTGGGACCAATGATTATCCTTTCTAATATATATATAAAGTTATGTTTAATTATATTTGTCCAAATGTACCCAATGTTGAAATTATATTTGTCCGAATGTTTAAATTATATTTGTCCAAATATTTAAATTATATTTGTCCAATATTTAAATTATTTTTGTCCACTGTTTGTCCGTGCTAATATACATTAGGCCTCATTTAACATTGGGCATGTCTAGATTTTAGATGGGTCTGACCTTTTATCCTGAACTGAACCTGAACTAAACTGAAGCCGAACTAAACTGAACACTGAACCTATACTGAACACTGAACTGAACATACAAACTAAAACAAACCAAATCAGGCTGGATTCCTGACGCATTTATTCCATGTCTTAGCCATACACAAATTGACCATGTCAAGCTAACTACAACACTAACTATATTATTTTTGACTAACGATCAGCAAATACACAACTCCAAGAACAATTGCACATAAATAAAAAATTACAGCCAGCAGCTTGCTCTGCTTCTTTAGATCGATAAGCTTCTACGGCTGTTTGGCCATCTTCTTCAACTCGTCCTTCTACACCCCATTGTGCACTGTAGCAGATCTCAATTGCTCCACCGCCGGTAGCAAATTGGGCACCTTTTTTTTGTCCTCCTTTTGAATCCTCTTTATGTAATCCTTAAGCCACTCGAAATGGTCACATGGAAGAAGATACTGCAAATACGAAAACCCAAATCGGATGAAAAACCCAAATCAGCTGAAAATTTAGGAAAAATAAAACGAAATTGACAGGGGGGAACACATATCCCACCTCTCCAAGCTGTTGTTTGCTCTCGCATTTCACATACTCGCTCCCTTTGTTGCCGTTCTTGTCGCTCGTGGTGACCCGCCGCTGCAGGGACGCCGTCCGTGGGCAGTCAGGACACCTTCCCAGCGGAACTGGCCCGAAGCGCGGCCATTTAGAGTGGGATTCAGAAGCAGAGGTCGACGACGTGCCGCTGGAGAAGAAGCGGAGCTCTCCGTTGCTCAGCTGATTTTCCTGCTCACCTCCGCGAGCTCCGGAGACGCGCTCCGCCCCTTTTAAACCGCCGGCCGCAAGCGACCGGTCAATAGTTGGGTCCCACAAGCCGCGCCAACGGTCAACAGCTGGGTCTCACAAGCCGCGCCAACGGTTACACAAGCCGCGCCAACGGTTCTATTCTAGGTCCCACAAGTCAGCATCCTAACGGGGGCAGAAAGTTACGGTGGGAGCAGCAGGACGAATCCTTGCACACAGACTAGGGGCAAAACTGAGCACGATTCGGCGCTAGGGGCAAAACTGAGGTCGTGGTACCAACTGAGGGCAGCCTGATAAATAACCCTTCTACATAAGTGTCAACAAAGGTCAATAAAGCAGGTTTAAGTGTCCACATGGGCTACGGTGTAAGAACAACTCTAGCAGTCTGCCCACTAAAACGGGGTAAAACAGAAAAAATCAGGCGGGTATACATGCTCGGCCAGTTTTTGGGTCAGAGCAGAGCCTGTATACCTAGCCCAGACTAAACCCTTTTAAGTCGGCCCTGGATCCCTCATACGGCTATTTAGCTGAAGTCGCATTTGTGCTGGCTGCAATCCGAAAACCTAGCCTGCCGCCAACGAGAAATCCCGCCCCGAGCAATCGCACGGATATCCCGCCGCCTAATGACGATGTGGCGCTTGTCGAGCTTCTCCATTGGGGCGCCCCTGAAACGGCTACTCCGACGACGAGGAGTACATGATGGCCATGGTCTCCGACGCCGTTCGCAAGAGCGACACCCGAATGTTCACCAACGTGGGATGACGCCGCAGCCATGCTTCAGCTACATCGCAGTAGAGGAGCTCAAGTGCAAGCAGACGGAGCAGCGTCGCCTCAAAAGCTCCTCTAGCGCGGGCTCTTCCACCACCGCACACCGCTTCCTCACGCCTAAGAGGGAGCGGACGGAGGCTGAGCTCATGCTCCATGCTGGCCCCGTGTTCGGCCCCACAATT